>SJYA01000946.1:158217-178553 GCA_006410615.1 Neotragus moschatus
CATTACATAAAAATTATATATAGGCTGAATTTTCTTCATAAGTGTTAAAAAGCAGTTACTCAAAATTCACTATAAAAGGGGGAAAAAAGGACTAGGAAATTTTGTCATCAGAATGATCTATTTTCAGAGATCTTTGCTGTTTTTAGTATTATTTGCAACTTTTTGACAGGAGTCATTTTATCAGTATCTGTTTATAGAAAATTAGAAAAAAAACCTCCATCATCTATTTATATCCTTCTTTTAGAAACCTGACTAAAGGAGAGAATACTGGAAATCTCTTTGGCCTGGACTAAATGGAATTATTATTAGCTGAATGTATAGCTGAGGACTTTTATATTCATCTCATTTTAAAACATGTAAATAAAGTCCATTAACATGACAGACATTCAAAATTTTGAGAGCTAAAAAAGAAAAGTAGCATCAAAATTCCTCATAGAGAATTCACTATCTTGTGCAAATTCACACTCATATATAATTACAGAGTGTGTTAAGTCCTACTACTATATTTAGATTATATAATATTAATTATATTAACCTCTCTTGCTATAAACTCAAAGCTAAATTCATATATTTCATGTTTTACCCATTCATATAAATTAAATTAAATTATTACTACAAGATACACCTGAGAAAATTTGTAAGCTTTTCAGTGTTATGTAAACAAAGCTGAATTTAAAAGATTTAAATATTTAAAATATTAATACTTTGTTACTTCACTTTTTGTTTGTTTGTTTGCTTCCATTAAGAAACTACTTGAAAAAGAAATGGATTTTTGGTAAAAAAAAAAAATATATATATATATATATTCTCATCAGGTTGTTTCTTTATGTTTACATTTGGTCACACATTGTGTCTTGCTGGAGAATTTCTGTCTTTTTTTTTTAGAGAGAGCGATTAAAAGAGAAATCAAGACTGACATCTAAAACCTTTAGACTTGGACAAGGGTATCTCTGTGAAGAACACTGAAAATGTAAGCTGTTTCTCTTACTTGCATATATTTAATAACCACAAAAAGCAGATAATCTTAAAAACAACAACAACTAGGGAATATGTATGTAAAATTTAGAGGATTAGGACTTTCTACCTTAGAAAATAAATCTATTTCTCACCTCTAACTTTCCTAGCCAGAGGAAGGTTCTCAGTTAAGGACATAGCTAAAGGTCAAACCAAAGTCCAGAAAACACACGGAGTCAGAATAAAGATCAAATCTGTACTATGCCTCTGTTAGGGGAAGCATGCTCACTGAAACTGCCCACCCTGTCCAGGCTCTCTAGTAACCATTTGCATGAGTTGTTTTACGACAGGAGGTCCTGGGAGGAACACGGAACTAATAAGCCACCACCAAGTGGAAGAGTTTGGAAAAGGTCAAAAGGAGACACCACATGTCTGTCCACCTCCCAGAATCCCTCTCACTAGCATCGATCTTGGCTGAGTGATGCAAGCGCCACCAGGAAGGACTCTGAGTCAGAATGATTGGCCAAAGACAACCTGGAAACTAAACCCAAGACTGCGAGCCATGTGGCAGAGCAGTTCTCCTGGTTACCCTTACCCTTCTGTTCTCTGCCCAGGTGCCCTCTTCCAANTAGCATCGATCTTGGCTGAGTGATGCAAGCGCCACCAGGAAGGACTCTGAGTCAGAATGATTGGCCAAAGACAACCTGGAAACTAAACCCAAGACTGCGAGCCATGTGGCAGAGCAGTTCTCCTGGTTACCCTTACCCTTCTGTTCTCTGCCCAGGTGCCCTCTTCCAATAGTCTCTTGCTTTGCCAGCACGTGTCTCCTCAAACAATTCTTTTCTGACACGAGAGTCCACTCTTGGGGCCCTGGAGGGGGCCCCCATTCCTACAACAACTGGCAACCTTGAAAGGACTCCCATTTTTACTGTGGCTGATATCTGGACTGCTCAGGGTACTCCAGGACCATCTTGCCTGCCTCAGACCTGACCCAGTGGCCACAAATGGGACCCGTTTGTCCCTGGTCACCTCCTGACACAGACAGATGACAAGAGTGCCCTGACCAGGTAAGGAAAAAGAGATTTTGTTGACTCCTTTTATCTCACCCTTCTTTTCAGCCCATCCTATCCTATTCTATTTTAACCTGTCCCCCGGTCCTGGATGCAGGAATCTGGTTGAAGGGCCTCAGTCTGAGCTGAGGATTGGAGACTGATCACCTCCTCTTGGCAGAGAACTTGAATATTGGTTCTGGTTGGGCTGAGTTCCAGTCCTCCCTTCTCTGGAGGCCCAGGGAAATGTCCTGTAATGTGTGGTTATCTACAAGTGGCTGGAGATGTCTGTAAAGCCACCCCTTTTTTTTTCCTCTTTCTCTCCCCAACTCTTAGACCTCTTTTCTCTCCCCACTCTTTCTCTCTCAACCTGGCCTCTTTTGCTCTCTTTGAAGACCCATTTACTCTGTCTGTCAATACTCAGCCTGAAGTTCTGGGTCTTGGTAAGATTTTTTGAGAGGCTATGCTCTCTCCTCCCCATCAATTGTGCTTTCTGTTCTTGGGGAGATAATTAGAAGCACTTCACTGGGTGCCCTGTTTCTATAAATTCACCCATTTAATTGAGCATTTGGCTTAATGCTTCCACATGGAAGTGATTGATGGGGTTCAGTATAGTCTCACCTGGTCTTGGGTGAAAATGACCACACTAAATATATGTTTAGGAGTTAATTCACCTTTCAGGACCAGTCTTACATCCCTCTTGATTGTATTTACTACTGAGCACTTCCTTTAGCGCATATACAGTGAGGCACTTTGGGACCAGGAGAGAGCTCACAATCTCTCTAGAGTCAGCTATGGGACATCCACTCCAGTACCGGTACCCTGGGAACTAGATATAAACTATATCACTATTAAAATGGGAAACAAGCCTAGCTTCCCTTTAGACACCCCGCTGGGTTGTCTTTTGGTCCACTGCGAGGGATACCAGCTAGAAGGGCTAAAAAAAGAAAAAACAGTTATCAAATACTGTACTCGATACTGGCCTACTTACTCCTGGGGAGGAGGCAAAAAATGACCCCAGTCGGGGTCACTTGGATTCAGCACCATTTTACAGATCAGTCTATACTGCAAATGAAAGGGTAAATAGAAGCAGATTCTCAATGTCCAGGCCTTTGTGGCCCTCTAACCAGGATTCCAAAAAAACAAAAAGAGAGAAAATATAAGCTTGAAGACTTTGATAAATGCTCTTTCAAAATTCTTTTGGCAAGGTGTGAAGCAGAAGATCCCCTTGACCTTCTCTTGACCCCCCTCAGCTTGGGCAGAGAGGTCACGGGGAAAGGTAGTTCAGACAAGCCTGGAAGTCAGAAGGGTAGGCCTGGAAGTCACGGGACCAGAGGGAAAGTTGCTTATAGTCACCTTGGCTCTGCCTCCACATGTCCCTTCCCCCATGGTATTAAGATCTGGAAGTAAGCTTTGCCCTCTACAGAAGGAAAGGTCATCCTCAGACAAGATCTGTCCCCAAGGGAGGTACTGGATGGGGAGGGGAAAACTATGCACATTCGTGTTCCTTTTTCTACACAAGCCATTACCCAATGTACGGAGCAATTGAGTTCATGTTCTGGGAATCCCCAAAAATGTAGGGATGAATTTGAGCACCTTAGCCTTAACTTCTCCCTCACCTGGATATATTGGCCATCCTTACCCAGTGTTGTAGTGATGAAGAAAAAGCTAGAATCCTAGATCAGGCTAGAAAAGCGGCTGATGAAAGACAGCAGGTGGATGTCAGTCTGGCCCCTGCTGAAGAGGAAATCCCCTCTAAAGAGCCAGATTGGGATCCCCATACAAGTGTGGGAAAGAAATCCTTAAGACACCTCACTACTTGCTTACTACAGGGAATGACCCGGGGTGTCCAAAAGGTCCTCAATTATAATAAGATAGAAGTACACAGGGAGAGAATGAAAATTCAGCTCTCTTTTGGGGAAGACTCACAGAGACCTTTAAAAACTTCACCCAGGCAGATCTAAAAAGTATGGAAGCAAGAGTCCTGTTGGCCCATTCCTTCATAACCCAGGCAGCCCCAGACATAAGGAGAAAATTGCAAAAATTGGGAAAAGGACCAGAGACTCCAATCTCCAGTTTGGTGGAAGAGGCAAATGGCATGTTTTTGAATAGGAACTGGGAGGAGGAAGACAAAAGGGAGCAAAAGGAAGCCTGAAAAGATAGGAAAATAGAGATGCAGACCCAAGCCTTGGCCTGACAACAGGCTAAAACCCTGGCCTTGACTCATCCTGTCACTATGCGAGATTCATGGGGAGAGCAAAGAAGAAAAAAGGATCTCAGAAATCCACCACAGCTGCGACACATCCAGTGTGCCTACTGCAGAGAGGATGGGCATTGGGAAGGGGAGTTTCCATATTGCCTTAAGGGAAGGCGTATGAAGACCCCTACACCTGCTCCCTCTGTGTTAGTCCTGGGTGACCCAGATCAATTCACAGCAGCTCGAGAAACCCCCGCAAACGGTGAGATCCAGATCACTCTTCTCAACCCTTGGGTGACTCTACAAGTAGAAGGTAAGGATGTGAACTTTCTTTTGGACATGGGAGCTGCCTTCTCTGTTTTTCCTTTCCTATTATGACCTTTAGACTCCCTGACTAAAATGGTGATGGGGATAGATGGAAAACCCCAAAGCCAAAATTTTACTAAGCCCCTCCATTGTAAGGTGAGTAACTGGCAAAGAACCCACCCTTTCTTATACATCCCTGGTTGCCCTGCTTCCCTACTGGGGAGAGACCTTCTTTGCCACTTCCAGACCAGGGTGACTTGGAGAAAGCTAAAAGCTAATAAATTCCTTTGCCTAGTGTCTGAACATCTGCAGTCAGCTGTAGAAAAGGAGGAGTCTGTCCCTTTCTTAGATGAGGTCAGTGCCCAGATGTGAGGTGTCTCCAGCCTGGCCTAGCCATAAATGTTTCACCAGTGAAGATTCTTCTAGGCCAAATTCTTCCTATCTCTGGAAAAGACAATATCCCTTAAAACCAGAAGCTCAAGTGTTTTAGACCATTAGTTAACAAATACTGAGATATTGGAATTCTAATCACCTATGAGTCTCCCTGAAATACTCCAATCTTGCCTGTTAAAAAACCAGATGGATCTTATCGATTTGTCCAGGATCTAAGACCTGTTAACGAAGCTTTGGTTCCCATCTACCCCATAGTCCCAAANCAGTCTGTTGTTCCATGTCCAGTTCTAACTGTTGCTTCCTGATCTGCATACAGGTTTCTCAAGAGGCAGCTATTAATCTCTCCCTAATGATGCACATATGCTTGCAAACTGCACTGCCTCTCAACTCAACCTAACCAGCCCTTGCTGGATCTGCATTAATGGCAGAAATTGGGGGTATATCCAACCTATCCCAGAGTATCAGTGGTCCACCCTTCCAGTCCAACTACATGCTGTCACCCAGCATATCCCATCTGGTCATGATATAGCCTTTTGGGAAAAGGGGTGGGGGAATGCTTTGGTATCAGCAACAACTGTCTATATTTACTCCCATGATAACATCTGCAATCCTACCTGAGCCCTTATTTTCTCTCTTGACTAACATTCCCCAAATGCCCTTCCCTATCTGCCTAAAAAGTGACTCCCTAACAGGAGTGTCAGTGGGAAATCTGGACAAATCACGATGTGGGGTAACCTTCACTGTCAGAACTGATGGAGAAAAACCAGGATCTAGAAATTTTTCTTGGGTCAATTTAGGCCAAAGTCTCGGAGCTAGAGGTTCTGGCAGACTTGACACGCTATATCTATCCCTGAGCATGGGGCTCTCCTTGGATGCTATTAACCAGTCTCAGATATCCATGTTCTGTTCTGGACGACCAAAAAAACCACACCCGTTCATCCTGGTTTCTAAATCTGGCAGGCAACTCTGTCCCCTGTTATTCTCTTGTTAGGATAATCATCCCTGAAAACCTAACCCTATGGTGGGAGCCTAAGCAAAATACTCTCTACCTTGAAGACAAAACCCAAGATGCCTCACAACACTTGAGCCCCTTCCTAAATGCCCTCACTGCTGCCGGTTTGCAGCAAGTGGAGTGATGGTCTCCTCTCAGCTACTAAAGGACTGCCCCTGTTCCATTACGCCATGTTCCAGTTGCAAGGCAGATGGAAACACTGTTCCCCTTAGGCAGAACTGTTTTGCTGCCCAGCTTGAACCCAGTTATCGTGTCTACTTCATATATGGGGATGAAGCTTATTTATCCTTGTCATCTTTTTGATCAGGAACCAAAAATTACAACAATTCAGTGAATATGACAAAAGAAGCACTCACAGAGAAAACTGGTTACCATTGAGGAGACAGAAGGGGAGAGGAAATAAAGGGACAGAGAGTAAGTGGTGCAAACTATTATGATAAAATAAGTGATGAGTATGTTGTGCAACACAGAATTTTATGGTTTATATCAGAATATAGTTGATTTACAATGTTGTATAAGTTTCTGACGAACAGTAAAATCTTTCAGTTATACATACACATATATCTATTTTTTCAAATTCTTTTCCCACTTAGGTTATTACAAAATGTTGAGTGGAGTTCCATGTGCTATACAGTAGCTCTTTGTTGAATATATATATATATTAATCCCATACTCTTAATTTACCCCCCACCTTTCCCCTTCAGCAATCATAAGTTTACTTTTTTAAGTCCATGAGTCTGTTTCTGTTTTGTAAGTAAATTAATTTGTATCATCTTTTTAGATTCCAATATAAGTGACATCATATGATACTTGTATTTCTCTGTCTGACATATCTTACTAGTATGATAATCTCTAGGTCCATCCATGTTGCTGCAGATGGCATTATTTCCTTTTTTGTCACGACTAACTAATATTTCATTGTTTATGTGTAGCACATCTTTATCCATTCATCCATTGATTGACATTTAAGTTGCTTCCATATCTTGCCTAAGGTTAACTACTGCTGTAATGAATGTTAGGGTGCATGTATCCTTTTGAATTATGTGTGTGTGTGTGTGTGTGTGTGTGTGTATGCTCATTTGCTCTGTCCTGTCCAACTCTTTGCAACCCCATGGATTGTAACCCATCAGGCTCCTCTGTCCATAGGATTTCCCATACAAGAATACTGGAGTGGATTGCCATTTCCCTCTCCAGGAATCTTTCCAGCCTAGGGATCAAATCTACATCTCTTGTGCCTCCTGCATTGACAAGAAAATTCATTACCACTGTGTAGCCTGGGAAGCTATTTCTGAATTATGGTTTTCTTCAAATATATGCCCAGGAGTAGGATTGATGGATCATAAGCTATCTCTATTTTTAGTTTATTTGAGGGGCACACCTCTATACTGTTTTCCATAGGGACTGTCTGAATTTACATTTCCACCAACAATGCAGAAGGATTTCCTTTTCATCATACCCTCTTCAGCATTTACTGTTTGTGGACTTTTTGAGGATGGCCATTCTGACTGGTGTGAAGTAATACCTCATTGTAGTTTTAATTTTAATTTCTTAGATAAATAAATAAATTTAATTACTTTTTAATAATTGCTCATTATTAGAGCAATGTAGAGAAGCTTTACACATGTTTTTGTCCATCTGTATGTCTTCTTTAGAGAAATATCTATTTAGATCATTGTTGAATCACTCAGTCATGTCTGATTCTTTGAGACCCCATGGACTTCATCATGCCAGTCTTCCCTGTCCTTCACTATCTCCCGGAGTTTGCCCAAACTCATGTATAGTGAGTTGATGATGCCATCCAACCATCTTATCCTCTGTTGCTCTCTTCTCCTCCTGCTCTCAGTCTTTTCCAGTATCAGCGTCTTTTCCAAATGAGTCAGCTCTTTGCATCAGGTGGCCAGAGTATTGGAGCTTCAGCTTCAACATCAGTCTTTCCAATGAATATTCAGGGTTGATTTCCTTTAGGATTGACTAGTTTGATCTCCTTGCTGTCCAAGGGACTCTCAGGAGTATCCTCCAGCACCACAGTTTGAAAGCATCAATTCTTCGATGTTCACCTGACTTTATGGTCCAGCTGTCATGTGGATAAATGACTACTGAAAAAAACCATAGCTTTGACTGTATCACATAATAGATATCTATTTAGATAATATGGAGATATAGTCAATATCTTATAATATCTATAAATGGACGGTAATCATTAAAATTGTGAATTAAAATTGTACTATATTGTAATCCTATAACTTACACAATATCACTTATCAACTCTACTTCAATTAAAAAAAAAGAAAAGAAAAGAAAATGGTACTAGAGCATGAAACTCACCTCTGAGCAAACAGTGAGCTGTGATACTCTCAGGGAGCAGAACAAGAACCTATTCAACAAGCATCCCATATCCAAAGAGTGGATGAAATTGGCAAAAAACACCCAGTGGAATAGTAAAGTTGGTATGTACCAATGGCTACATTTACCTATGAATAATACAGTTTCCACTCAGACATTAAAAATAATTTCAAAGGCAAATCTCCAGATATGTAAAAAGTGTCAGGTGACACCTTACAACAACAGTACCCTGACAGCAGTTATTTATGGAGACACAGAAGGATGGTATGACAATGACCATGAAGGTATGACATGGTCGTTGTCCATGTCCAAGGTCAAAGGTATGACCATGTTGGTATGACAATGAAGGATGGACCAATGACAAAGAAAATCTAGCTGGTAGTAATTCAGAACAGAAATGGCTATTCAGAACCTCATCCTCCAGGCTGAACCCAAATTGTTGTCAACAGTTGGCCAAGCAAAATTATTGAAAGAAAAGAAATGAAAGCAAGTTAGAAATGAAGCAAGGAGAAAGTTTCAACTCAAAGACATAATTATTAAGTGTGTAATGTATTAAATATACATGTTCAGTACTTATATAGAGTTATACATAGGTATTAGATAGCTTTTTTAATAATACACAACACATATATGTCATACACTTTTTTAGGTGCATTACAAATATTAAATCAATTAATGCTTATAACAATTATTTGAAGAAGGAACTATATAAGCACCATTTTACAAATAATAATCTGATGCCAGAGAGACATATTGACTCTTTTGATGTTCACTAAGCTATTTCACATACTAGTAAGATTACGTTCAAAATCCTTCAAGCTAGCCATCTTGAATCAAACTTTTACATGTACAAGTTGGGTTTGAAAAAGGCAGAGGAACCAGAGATCAAATTGCCAGCATTTGTTGGATGATAGAGAATGCAAGTATCTACTTCTGTTTCATTGACTATGTGGAAGCTTTTGACTGTGTGGATCACAAAAAGCTGTGGACAATTGTTAAAGAGGTGGGAATATTAGACCATCTTACCTGCCTCCTAAGAAACCTGTATGAAATCAAGAAGCAATAGAATCTTACATGGAACAACTGACTGGTTTAAAACTGGGAAAGAAGTACTATAAGGATATATATTGTCACCCGGTTTATATTAAGTTGTATGCAGAGTGCATCATGTGAAATGCCAGGCAAGATAAGCTATAAGCTGGAATCAAGATTGCTGGGAGAAATATCAACAACCTTAGATATGAAGATGATACCACTCTAATGGCAGAAGATGAAGAGGAACTAAAAAGCCTCTTGATGAGCATGAAGGAGGGGAGTGAAAAAGCTGGCTTAAAACTCAGCATTCAAAAAACTAAGATGATGGCATCCAGTCCTTCACTTCATGTAAATAGAAAAGGAAAAAGTGGAAGCAGTGACAGCTTTTCTCTTCTTGAACTTCAAAATCACTACGAAATGGTGACTGTATCCATGAAGACACTTGCTTCCTGGAAGGAAGGCTATGACAAACTTAGACAGCATATTAAAAAGCAAAGACATCACCTTGCCAACAAAAGTTTGTTAGTGAAAGCTATGGCCTTTCCAGTATTCAAGTATGGATGTGAGAATTGGACCATAAAGAAGGCTAAATGCTGAAGAACTGATGCTATTGAATTGTGGTGCTGGAGAAGACTCTTGAGAGTCACTTGAAAGCAAGGAAATCAAACCTAAAGGAAATCAGTCCTAAAGGAAATCAACTCTGAATACTCATTGGAAGGACTGATGCTGAAGCTGAAGCTCCAATAATTTGGCCACCTGATTTGAAGAGGTGACTCACTGGAAAAGACCCTGATGCCTGGGAAGAGTGAAGGCAAAAGGAGAAGAAGGCAGGATCAGATGGTTGGATAGCATCACTGATTCAATAGACATGAATTTGATGAACTCTGGGAAATGGTGAGGGACTGGGAGGCCTGGCTTGTTGTAATACATGGGGTCACATAGAATTGGACATCACAGCAACTGAACAACAACAGCTAGTAAAGTGACAAAGCTGCTATTTGAGCACAACATCTTATTTTATCTTTTCAGCTACCCTGTACCACAACATTACTACTGTTTTACAGTTAAGAAAACTGATGTCCAGGGAATTTGAATAATTTATGTAAGGTGATAACTAGAATTCATTGCAGCTTATATTTAAAGCCAAGTACATTTAAATCAGATACCAGTGCTCTTATCATTACATCACTTCCCCTTTGATTATATAAATAATCAAATTAATTAATTAATTAATTAATGCACCAGACAGTGTGTGAAGGAGGGAGATGTGAGTCATATATAAAGACTACAAGTTAATGATCAAGAAGTGAAGAATCAAATAACAAACTAGAGGTTACCAGAGGGAAGGGTGAGGGGCAATAGAGGATTAGCGAAATAAGAGATATAAACTATAAAGTAAACTACAAGAATATATTGTATAACATAAAGAATATGGTCAATACACCTATCATAACTATAAATTCTTGAATCACTATATTGTACATCTGTAATGTACATAATAAAAATTAAATATTTTATAAAGAAATTGGTACTTCTCTGGTGACGCAGATGGTAAAGAATATGCCTGCGGTGTGGGAGACCTGGGTTCAATCCCTGGGTTGGGAAGATCCTTTGGAGGAGGGCATGGCAACCCATTCTAATATTCTCACCTGCAGAATCACCATGAACAGAGGAGCTTGGTGGGCTACAATCCAGGGGGTCACGGACAGTTGGATATGACTAAGTGACTAAATACACAAATTTAAAAAATTAAATTAAATGGAAAATACTTAGACATGTCTGGTACCCATAAATTTTGTTAAAGAAATCAACTCATAGTTTTCAAAAAAAAAAAAAAGAAAGGAAGAATATTTATAACCTCCATGCCTAGATAATACAATGATTTTTAAGTCAGTCCCCTTAGCACAGAATGATGTTAACTATATCTCCATGCGGGTGGAGGCAGTGGGGAGAGGAATTAGAAATATATATGACAGAAAATACTTGAGATAATGAAAAAGCAATTGCAAATGCCAAAAATATATTAAGGACCAGGATATATCTTGCATAACTTCTATTTTTAATGAGGACTACTCAAGTACTTAAGAGGTTAAGCAAAAGTGTGTCTAGTAGCCTTAAAACAGAGACTCCACAGAGTGAATGAGACAGAAAGACACATAGATAAACAGAAAAAAAAGAAAAACAGACTAGAGAGAGATATGGAAAGAATATAGATAGAAAGAAAAGGAGGCAGAATTCAGACTATATAAAAGTTATATGTAGAATCTCCAATAGCCAGATCACTGTGTTAAAAATATTAGCAGCAATGGTAGAATTAAAATTTCTTATTTTATTCTTTTAACTGATTTATCCTTGATATTTTCTGTTCATAATAAAAGTTATATAGCATATTTTTATGCATGAAATACTTGACAAGTGTTATTAATCTCAATCGGAGAAGGCAGTGGCACCCCACTCCAGTACTCTTGCCTGGAAAATCCCAAGGACAGAGGAGCCTGGTGGGCTGCAGTTCATGGGGTCGCTAAGAGTTGGACACGACTGAGATACTTCACTTTCACTTTTCACTTTCATGCATTGGAGAAGGAAATGGCAACCCACTCCAGTGTTCTTGCCTGGAGAATCCCAGAGATAGGGGAGCCTGGTGAGCTGTGTCTGTGGGGTCGCACAGAGTTAGACATGACTGAAGTGACTTAGCATAGCATAGCATAACATTAATCTGAATAGATTTTAAATCAGTTTGCAATGTTAACAGAACTCTGAAGGATGTTCACTATTGTAAAATAACTAAAACCTTAAAATCTGACTTAGAACCTATTTCCAGAATGAGTTGAAGTGTTCTAGATAATCAGTGGGCTTCCCTGATATTTCAGCTGGTAAAAAATCTGCCTGCCATGCAGGAGACCCTGGTTTGATTCCTGGGTCAGGAAGAACCCCTGCAAGAAGGGATAGGTTACCCCCTCCATTATTCATCGGCTTCCCTGGTGGCTCAAGTGATAGAGAATCTGCTTGTAATGTGGGAGGCCTGGGTTCAATCCCTGGGTCATATAGATATGCTGGAGGAGAGCATGACAACTCATTCCGGTTTTCTTGCCTGGAGAATTCCCATGGACATAGGAGTCCACTGGGCTAAAGTCCATGGGGTTGCAAAGGGTCAGACATGACTGAGCAACTAAGCACACACGTAACTGCTGCCCAATGAAGTAACAAAAATAATAATAATAATACTTTTTTTTAATAAAATGATATGCCCTTAAAAAGTCACTTCAAAGAACCTGTGCTGTCACAAAGCAAACATGCCCTTTAGACTAATAATCATTATAGCTTCCCAGGCTGATCAGTGGTAACAAATTTGCTGTCAGTGAAAGAGAAGCGGGTTCAATCCCTGGGTCGGGAAGATCCCCTGGAGGAGGAAATGGCAACCCACTCCAGTTTTCTTGCCTGGGAAATTCCATGAAGAGTGAAGACTTGTGGGCTACAGTCCATGGGTTTACAAAGAGTAGAACACAACTGAGCACACACACCACAGCACAGAATAACCATTACAAACTTAATGATAAATCTTTAGAAGATTTATATTAAAAAGTTAAGAAAATCACTAAAAGGAACTAATGTCTATCATACCTATTTTAGGATGCAACTGTTTATTCAAAATATTTAAGACAAAATCTTCTGAAATAAAGGGAAAATAAGGGATGGAGCCAAAGCATAAACAGCACCCAGTTGTGAATGGGACTGATGATAGAAGCAAGGTTCGATGCTGTAAAGAGCAATATTGCATAGGAATCTGGAATGACAGGTCTATGAATCAAGGCAAATTGGAAGGAGTCAAATAGGAGATGACAAGAGTAAACATAGACATTCTAGAAATCAGTGAACTAAAATGGACTGGAATCAGTGAATTTAACTCAGATGACCATTATTATATCTGCTACTGCGGGGAGGAATCCCTTAGAAGAAAACGGAGTAGCCATCATAGTCAACAAAAGAGTCCGAAATGCACTACTTGGATGCAATCTCAAAAACGACAGAATGATATCTGTTCATTTCCAAAGCAAACCACCCAATATCACGGTAATCCAAGTCTATGGCCCAAGCAGTAATGCTTCGAAGAAGCTGAAGCTGAACAGTTCTATGAAGACCTACAAGACCTTCTAGAACTAACACACAAAAAAAGATGTCCTTTTCATTATAGGGAACTGGAATGCAAAAGTAGGAAGTCAAGAAACACCTGGAGTAACAGGCAAATTTGGCCTTGGAGTACAGAATGAAGTAGGCCAAAGGCTAATAGAGTTCAGCCAAGAGAACGCACTGGTCATAGCAAACACCCTCTTCCAACAGCACAAGAGAAGATTCTACACATGGACATCACCAGATGGTCGACACGGAAATCAGACTGATTATATTCTTTGCAAACAAAGACGGAGAAGCTCTCTACAGTTGGCAGAAAAAAGACTGGGAGTTGACTGTGGCTTGGATCATGAACTCCTTATTGCCAAATTCAGACTTAAATTGAAGAAAGTGGAGAAAACCATTAGACCATTCAGGTATGACCTAAATCAAATCCCTAATGACAATACAGTAGAAGTGAGAAATAGATTTAAAGGACTAGATCTGATAGACAGAGTGTCTGACGATCTATTGATGGAGGTTCATGACATTGTACAGGAGACAGGAATCAAGACCATTCCCAAGAAAAAGAAATGCAGAAAAGCAAAAAGCCTGTCTGAGGAGGGCTTACAAATGGCTATGAAAAGAAGAGAAGCAAAAAGAAAAGGATAAAAGGAAAGATATACCCATTTGAATGCAGAGTTCCAAAGAATAGCAAGGAGAGATAAGAGAGCCTTCCTCAGTGATCAGTGCAAAGAAATAAAGGAAAACAATTGGATGGGAAAGACCAGAGATCTCATCAAGAAAATTAGAGATCCCAAGGGAACATTTCATGCAAAGATGGACTCAATAAAGGACAGAAATGGTAGAGACCTAACAGAAGCAGAAGATATTAAGAAGAGATGGCAAGAATACACAGAAGAACTGTACAAAAAAGATCTTCAGGACCCAGATAATCACAATGGTCTGATCACTCACCTAGAGCCAGACATCCTGGAATGTGAAGTCAAGTTGGCCTTAGGAAGACTCACTATGAACAAAGTTAGTGGAGGTGATGGAAATCCAGTTGAGCTATTTCAAATTCTGAAGATGATACTGTGAAAGTGCTGCACTCAATATGGCACTAAATTTGGAAAACTCAGCAGTGGCCACAGTACTGGAAGAGGTCAGTTTTCATTCCAATCTCAAAGAAAGGCAATGCCAAAGAATGCTCAAACTACTGCACAATTGCACTCATCTCACACGCTAGTAAAGTAATGCTCAAAAATCTCAAAGCCGGGCTTCAACAATATGTGAACCGTGAACTTCCAGATGTTCAAGCTGGCTTTAGAAAAGGCAGAGGAATCAGAGATCAAATTGCCAGCATCCACTGGATAGTCGAAAAAGCAAGAAAGGTCCAGACAAACATCTATTTCTGCGTTATTGACTACGTCAAAGCCTTTGACTGTGTGGATCACAATAAACTGTGGAAAGTTCTGAAAGATATGGGAATACCAGACCACCTGACTTGCCGCTTGAGAAACCTCTATGCAAGTCAGGAAGCAACAGTTAGAACTGGACATGGAATAACAGACTAGTTCCAAATAGAAAAAGGAGTATGTCAAAGCTGTATATTGTCACCCTGCTTATTTAACTTATATACAGTGTGCATCATGAGAAATGCTGGATTGGAGGAAGCACAAGCTAGAATCAAGATTGCTGGGAGAAATATCAATAACTTCAGATATGCAGATGACACCACCTTTATGGCAAAAGTGAAGAAGAACTAAACAGTCTCTTGATGAAAGTGAAAGAGGAGAGTGAAATAGTTGGCTTAAAGCTCAACATTCAGAAAATGAAGAAAATGCATCCAATCCCATCACCTCATGACAAATAGATGGGGAAAGAGTGACTGATTTTATTTTTCTGGGCAATCACTGCAGATGGTGATTGCAGCCATGAAATTAAAAGAGTCTTACTCCTTGGAAGGGAAATTATGACCAACCTAGACAGCATATTAAAAAAGCAGAGACATCACTTTGTCAACAAAGGTTCATCTAGTTAAGGCTATTGTTTTTCCAGTGGTCATGTATGAATGTGAGAGTTGGACTATAAAGAAAGCTGAGCTCCGAAGAATTGATGCTTTTGAACTGTGGTGTTGGAGAAGACTGTTGAGAGTCCCTTGGACTGAAAGGAGATCCAGCCACTCCATCCTAAAGGAGATCAGTCCTGGGTGTTCATTGGAAGTACTGATGTTGAAGCTGAAACTCCAATACTTTGGCCACCTGATGCAAAGAGCTGCCTCATTTGAAAAGACCCTGATGCTGGGAAAGATTGAAGGCAGGAGGAGAAGGGGACAACAGAGGATGAGATGATTGGATGGCATCACCGACTCAATGGACATGTGTTTGCGTGGACTCTGGGAGTTTTTGATGGGCAGGGAAGCATGGTGTGCTGTGATTCATGGGGTTGCAAAGAGTCAGACATGACTTACTAACTGAACTGAACTGATCTGATATAGGTATTATATATATATATACACACACATACATACANACAGAGGATGAGATGATTGGATGGCATCACCGACTCAATGGACATGTGTTTGCGTGGACTCTGGGAGTTTTTGATGGGCAGGGAAGCATGGTGTGCTGTGATTCATGGGGTTGCAAAGAGTCAGACATGACTTACTAACTGAACTGAACTGATCTGATATAGGTATTATATATATATATACACACACATACATACATATATGCAATATACACACATATATGTTTTACCCTATATTTATACTATATACTGCCATCATTTTGTCCCCATAAAGTGATCCAGACCTTGGAAAAAGCTGATAACGATGATAATGTCTAGCGAGGGGAACAAACTGTATGTGTAATGTCATTCTAGCGTCTCTGAATTAAAGTCAACTTTAAGCACTCTTTTCTCTAGACTTTCAAATGCTATCTTTTAGAATCTGGGTTGAGTTTTTCTGTTACCTAAAACACAGGACTTCCCATTAATATAACAAATCATGTTATATCTAAGCAGTTTTTCAATATATTTTCTTGGATTTTCTAGGGAGAGATATGTGGTAGATATAGATGTTAGTTCATTTCAGTTCAGTTCAATTCAGTCACTCAGTCATGTCTTACTCTTTGTGACCCCATGGACTGCAGCATGCCAGGCCTCCCTGTATATCACCAACTCCCGGAGTCTACCCAAACTCATGTCCATTGAATCCGTGATGTCATCCAACCTTCGCATCCTCTGCCATCCCCTTCTTCTCCTGCCCTCAGCCTTTCCCAGCATCAGGGTCTTTCAAATGAGTCAGCTCTTTGCATCAGGTGCCCAAAGTATTGGAGTTTCAGCTTCACCATCAGTCCTTCCAATGAACACTCAGGACTGATCTCCTTTAGGATGGACTGGTTGGATCTCCTTGCTGTCCAATGAACTCTCAAGAGTCTTATACACCACAACTCAAAGGTGTCAATTCTTCAGCACTCAGCTTTTTTTATAGTCCAACTCTCACACCCATATGTGACTACTGGAACAGCCACAGCCTTGACTAGATGGACCTGCTTTTTAATATTCTGTCTAGGTTGGTCATAATTTTCCTTCCAAGGAGTAAGCATCTTTTACTTTCATGCTACAATCATTATCTACAGTGATTTTTGGAATGCAATAAAATAAAATAAAATCAGCCACTGTTTCCACTGTTTCCCCATCTATTTGCCATGAAGTGATGGGACCAGATGCCAGGATCTTCGTTTTCTGAATGTTGAGCTTTAAGCCAACCTTTTCAGTCTACTCTTCCACTTTCATCAAGGGTCTCTTTAGTTCCTTTTCACTTTCTGCCATAAAGGTGGTGTCATCTGTATATCTGAGGTTTTGATATTTCTCCAAGAAATCTTGATTTCAGCTTGTACTTTCTCCAGCCCAGCATTTCTCATGATGTACTCTGCATATAAGTTAAATAAGCAGCGTGACAATATACAGCCTTGATATACTCCTTTCTCATTTCTATTATTTTCCTTTATTTCTTTGCACTGATCACTGAGGAAGGCTTTCTTATCTCTCCTTTCTATTCTTTGGAACTCTGCATTCAAATGGTATATCTTTCCTTTTCTCCTTTGCTTTTTGCTTCTCTATATTTCACAACTATTTGTAAGGCCTCCTCAGACAGCCATTTTGCTTTTTTGCATTTCTTTTTCTTGGGGATGGTCTTGATCCCTGTCTCCTGTACAATGTCATAAACCTTTGTCCATAGTTCATCAGGCACTCTGTCTATCAGATCTAGTCCCTTTAATCTATTTCTCACTTTCACTGTACAATTGTAAAGGATTTGATTTAGGTCATACCTTAATGATCTAGTGGTTTTCCCTACTTTCCTCAATTTCAGTCTGAATTTGGCAATAAGGAGTTCATAATCTAAGCCGCTGTTAGCTCCTGGTCTTGTTTTTGCTGACTGTATAGAGCTTCTCCATCTTTGACTACAAAGAATATAATCAATCTGATTTCTATATTGACCATCTGGTGATGTTCATGTATAGAGTCTTCTCTTGTGTTGTTGGAAGTGGGTGTTTTCTATGGCCAGTGCTTTCTCTTGCCAAAACTCTATTACCCTTTGGCCTGCTTCATTCTGTACTCCAAGGCCAAATTTTCTTGTTACTCCAGGTGTTTCTTGACTTTCTACTTTTGCATTCCTTAGAATGAAAAGGCAGATAAGGCAATGGCACCCCACTCCAGTACTCTTGTTTGGAAAATCCCATGGACAGTGGAGCCTGGAAGGCTACAGTCCATGTGGTCACTAAGGGTCGGACACGATTGAGCAATTTCACTTTCACTTTTCACCTTCATGCATTGGAGAAGGAAATGACAACCCACTCCACTGTTCTGGNCAATGGCACCCCACTCCAGTACTCTTGTTTGGAAAATCCCATGGACAGTGGAGCCTGGAAGGCTACAGTCCATGTGGTCACTAAGGGTCGGACACGATTGAGCAATTTCACTTTCACTTTTCACCTTCATGCATTGGAGAAGGAAATGACAACCCACTCCACTGTTCTGGCCTGAAGAATCCCAGGGACGGTGGAGCCTGGTGGGCTGCCGTCTATGGGGTCGCACAGAGTCGGACACGACTGAAGTGACTTAGCATAGCATAGCATAGCATTGAATGAAAGGGACATCTTTTCTGAGTGTTAGTTCTAAAAGGTCTTGTAGATCTTCAAGAACTGTTCAACTTCAGCTTCTTCAGTATTTCTAGTTGGGGCATGACTTGGATTACTGTGATATAGAATGATTTGGCTTGGAAATGAACAGAGAACATTCTGTCATTTTCAAGATTGCATCCAAGTACTGCATTTCGGACTCTTGCTGACTTAATGGCTACTCAATTTCTTCTAAAGGATTCTTGCCCATAATAGTAGATATAATTAATGGTCATCTGAGTTAAATTCACACATTCCAGTCCATTTTAGTTTGCTGATTCTTAAAATGTTGACGTTCACTCTTGCCATCTCCTGTTTGACCACTTCCAATTTCCTTATTCATGAACCTAACATTCCAGATTCCTATGCAATATTGTTCGTTATAGCACTGGACCTTGCTTCTATCACAAATCCCATCCACAACTGGTATTGTTTTTGCTTTAGCTCCATCTCTTCATTCTTTCTGGAGTTATTTCTCCACTGATCTCCAGTAGCATGTTGGGCACCTACCCACCTGGGGAGTTCATCTTTCAGTTTCCTATCTTTTTGCCTTTTCATACTGTTCATGGGGTTCTCAAGGCAAGAATACTGAAGTGGTTTTCCTTTCCCTTCTCCAGTGGACCACATTTTGTCAGAACTTTCCACCATGACCTGTCTTGGGTGGCCCTACACGGCAAGGCTTAGTGTCATTGAGTTAGACAAGGCTGTGGTCCATGTGATTAGATTGGTTATTTTTTTGTGATTGTGGTTTTAGTCTGTCTGCCCTCTGATGCCCTCTTTAAGTGTCTACCCTCTTACTGGGGTTTCTCTTACTTTGGACATGCGGTATCTCTTCATGGCTCCTCCAGCACAGCTCAGCTGCTACTCCTTACCTTGGATGTGGAGTATCTCCTCTCGGCCGCTCGCCGCTCCAGCACCGCCACTTCTCACCACTCTCAGTAATAGATGTTACCAAGAGAGCCAATTTCTTGGCAGGTTGATAAGAAGTCCAGGGTCCCCGAGGAGGAGAAAGGCTTCTGGGGCTCTTAAGGAGGAGATAAGTGTCTGGAATTCTCAAGGAGGATCAAAGGACATTTTTTTCTGCATTCCTTAGTAAAATTATATAACAACAATGTAACCTTGTAGACAGTTTCTCCTTGCGAACCTTCTGACTAATCCTGTCATTTTAAAATTTAAATTGTGGAAGTGGGTCTAGTAAGATCTTTACATCTTTGAGACATTCTTTTGATTTATTGCAGTCAACAATAAAAATATATAACTCCCTTGCTTAGTCTAGTAAGGGGGCACTCTCCATCCCCCTTCTGATGTCTCAGTCAAAAGCTTTCTCTGTCCCTTTTCATACATTAATAAAGCTCTGCTACACAAAAGCTCTTGAGTGATCTAGCCTGGTCCCTGGTACCAAAGCTAAATCTTCAGAGATCATGAATTCTACATCGTTCACTGTAAGATATCATTACTATGTATATTGATGTATTGCTACATATTTATAACATATATAATCCTATTATAAATATGAAGTCAAAAAAGACAGGAAAATGATGCTCTGCTACATTATAATCATTGTACCAGTAGCTATAAGTGCAACTATTTATTCGTATTTGGGAAAATAATAAATAAAAATAGGATGCATAAAGAATAATTTCAATTACATAAAACTATGTGTTAGGAATAGAAATAAGTAGTGATTTTTTTTGTCTACTGTATGAATAGTTAAATAATGTGTAACTCATAAAGTTGTTAAATATTGTAGATTT
>SJYA01000946.1:178969-193791 GCA_006410615.1 Neotragus moschatus
TACGTATATATATATAAAGAGGTATTATTTACTAGTAGACATTGTTGCTTCAACAATTAATACAACCATACTACTGGTAAACAATATAGTTTGAGATGCTAAAAAAGACACAATAAAATTCAATAAAATTACCAATTGTCCACATAATAATACAATAAAATTGACAGTTGAATAGATATAGGACTCAAAAATGTCAAGTAAAGTGCTGAATTTTGGATAAGAAAGATGTATTTGTTACTTTCAAATGAATTAATTTAAAATAAAATGTAAGAAAAAATAAGGCACAACTAATGTATCCAGCTGAGTTATTTCAAATCCTAAAAGATGATGCTGTGAAAGTGCTGCACTCAGTACGCCAGCAATTTGGAAAATTCAGCAGTGGCCACAGGACTAGAAAAGATCAGGTTTCATTCTACCAAACAATTGCACTCATCTCACATGCTAGCAAGGCAATGTTCAAAATCTTCAAAGCTAGTCTTCAACAGTACGTGAACCAAGAACTTCCAGAAGTTCAAGCTAGATTTAGTAAAGGCAGAAGAACCAGAGATCCAAATTGCCAACATCCGTTGGATCATAAAAAAAGCAAGAGAATTCCAGAAAAACACATCCATTTCTGCTTCATGGACTACTAAAGCCTTTGTCTGTGTGGATCACAAAAGAAAACTGTGGAAAAATTTTCAAGAGATGGGAATGCCTGGAATGCCAGGCCACTTTACCTGCCTCCTGGGAAACCTGTATGCAGGTCAAGAAGCAACAGTTAGAATGGGACATGGAACAATGGACTGGTTTCAAATTTGGAAAAGAGTATGTCAAAGCTGCATATTGTCACCCTGCTTATTTAACTTATATGCAGAGTACATCTTACAAAATGCAGACTGATTGACGCACAAGCTGGAATCAAAATTGCTGGGAGAAATATCAGTAACCTCAGATACGCATATGACACAACCCTACTGGCAGAAAGTGAAGAGGAACTAAAGAGCCTTTATTATTATTATTATTATTTACTTTATTTTACTTTACAATACTGTGTTGGTTTTGCCATACATCAACATGAATCCACTACAGATATACATGTGTTCCCAATCCTGAATCCCCCTCCCACCTCCCTCTCCATACCATCTCTCTGGGTCATCCCAGTGCACCAGCCCCAAGCATCCTGTATCCTGCATTGAACCTAGACTGGTGATTCATTTCTTACATGATAATATACATGCTTCAATGCCATTCTCCCAAATCATCCCACCTTTTCCCTCTCCCACAGAGTCCAAAAGACTGTTCTATACATCTGTGTCTCTTTTGCTGTCTCACATACAGGGTTATCATTACCATCTTCCTAAATTCCATATATATTTGTTAGTATACTGTATTGGTGTTTTACTTTTTGGCTTACTTCATTCTGTAAAATTGGCTCCAGTTTCATCCACCTCACTAGAACTGATTCAAGTGTATTCTTTTTAATGGCTGAGTAATAGATGAAGACAAAAAAGGAGAGTGAAAAAGCTGGCTTAAAATTTAATATTCAAGAAGCAAAGATCATGGCATATGGTCCCATCACTTCATGGCAAATAGATGGGAAAACAATGGAAACAGTGACAAACTTTATTTTCTTCAGCTCCAAAGTCACTGTGGATGGTGACTGCAGCCATGAAATTAAAAGTCACTTGCTCCTTAGAATAAAAGCAATGACAGAAGCAATGACAAAAACCTAGACAGTGTATTAAAAAGCAGAGACATTACTTTGTGTAAAAAGGTCTGTCTAGTCAAAGCTATGATTTTTCCAGTAGTCATGTACAGATGTGAGAGCTGGAAAATAAACAGAGGCTAAGCACCAAAGAGTTATCTTCAAACTGTGGTGCCAGAGAAGACTCTTGAGAGTCCCTTAAACAACAAGATTGAGCTTGTAAATCCTAAAGGAAATCAACCCTGAATATTCATTGGAAGGACTGATGCGGAAGCTGAAACTCCAAAACTTTGACTTCCTGATGTGAAGAGCTGACTTATTGGCAAAGATCCTGATGCCAGAAAAGATTGAGGCCACTAGGAGAAGGGGACAAGAGAGGATGAGATGGCATCACCAACCTAGTGGACATGAGTTTGAGCAATCTCCAGGAGATGGTGCAGGACACAGATTCCTGGCATGTGGTAGTCCACAGGGTCACTAAGAGTTGGGCATGACTGAGTGACTGAACAACAACAAAATGAATCCTTGCTTTTTTCTTCTTTGTATTGAACTGGTATGAAAAATAATGCTTCAAAATGTTATATAGTAGCCTCAGTAGTGCTGAACTACCTCCCACCAAAAAAAAAAAATGAACTACCTCCCACCAAAAACAAAAAAAAGACTATGTCTTTACTTATATGAAGCACAATAGAATATGAATTAAAAGGCTAAAATGTTTATGCAAAGCAATGTTACTAAAGATTTTAGGTTTTTTTGTTTATTTAAGAAATGGAATTTACCAGTATTATTATCTTCTCTTAAACTGAAACTGGCTAAGCATTGATAATTTCAGTCCAAGTACCATGTTTCTGGCATTAGAAGGCCTCCACTTGGAAAACAATGTCATAAGGTCCATGTAGACAGATGGATAAATGAACAAAAGCAAAATAACATCCTAAGTTTTCTCCCTTTGTTGGTCTTCTGCCAAATGGTACTGCATTTCTGCACAAAAGTGAAAAAATATATATATGCTGGCATAAATTTAACTCTTACTACATCAATTTCTCTCTGAATTTATCTTCTTTGGCATATCTCTATTTTACAGAATGATTATATTAAAAATTTCTTTAGTGTGAACATGTACCCAAATTCTCTCAGTATATAAATTATTCTTTGGTATAAGGTTAAATTTATATTAACTACTACATTTTTTGTTGTAGTTGGTGTGGGCTCAGTTGGATCCTCCCAAGATATATATGTTGAAGTACTAACCCATGTGCCTATATTTGGAGATAGCATGCTTAAAGAGATCATCAAGTGAAAAGATCATTAGGTAAAGCCCTAATCTTTTGAATGATGTTTTTATGAGAGATGAGGACACAGACAGGACTTCCCAGGTGATGTCAGTGGTAAAGACTCCTTCTGTCAATGTGGGAGAGGCTAGAATTGTGGGTTTGATCTATGGGTCAGGAAGATCCCTTGGAGTAGGTAACAGCAATCCACTCCAGTATTCTTTCTTACCTCGAAAATTCCATGGACAGACCAGCCATGGACTGGCCGGTACAGTCCATGGGGGCAGCAAAGAGGTGGTCATGACTGAGCACACATACACACACTAATGTAGAGGGAAGACCATGCGAGGTCATAGAGAGGGGAAGGCCATCTCCAGTCAAGAAGAAGGCATCAGAAGAAATCAACTTTAAAGACATTTTGATCTCAGACTTCTACTCTCCAGAACTGTGAGAAAATACAGTTCCGCTGCATAAGCCACTTGGTCTGAGGTACTCTGTTGTGGCCCACTAGGAAACTAGTACATCTATAATAAAAAGCTTGCTATTTTGAGTTTTACTGGTAGCTACTTTCAATATAATTGGTCCAAGTATCTGTGTGTACTCCTAAACTATGAAGTTTCAGTAATTGTTGCAGTCAGTTGTACCCACAAGATTTGAAAGCTATAAGATTATCTATCCCATGAATTAGAAGATTTCCATATCTGACACAACATAAATTTATTCTCTTTTGTAAATCAATAATGATACCTATTTTTAGAGATTATGGGAAAATGAAGCAAGGTATTTGTAGAAACACTATATAATCAATAGTCAATATTATACTGAGCTGATTTTAAAAAGATACCTTCCTACTTACCAAGACTACTTAATCAATAAATGAAAGATATCAATGGAAATGTTATATTCTTTTATACAGGAAATTCATTGTATGATAGTGTAGAAAGCTGAAGGAAGTTGATACCAGAAAATATTATATATAATAATATGTCCAGGGAACAATAAGAGACTTTACTTCTTAGACTGAGAGTCATATGATAGGTACTATTAGGACCTATAGATTAGGTCATCAGAAGTTAAATTGGGGAGGCAGAAATAAAAAATTAGAAATTATGTGGGAGAAAATATGCTCCTAAGGAGAATACACGCTGAAAGGAGTGCTTAAAAAAAAAGATTTGTCTGACAATGCAGGCTCTTCATTCCTTGATATTTTACTTTAATGCTTGTAAATCAAGGATAATGAAATATGACTTATGGGGAAATTGAGAGGATTAATTACAGATGCTAATGTTTGTAAAGAGCTTTAAGAAATGTTGAATTCAAAGTCTTATTGCATCTCAAGTCAGAGTATTTGTATTCTTCCTCTTGTGAATTTCTATTCATATTTTCTGAAGCTACTTTAGATTGAACTCTAATAAAAGTAGTTTCTGAAAGCATTTAATGAAAAAGAGGCACTGGGAAGAGCAATTGGCCCTGTCAGACCACCTCAGTAGAAGAAAGGCTGGATTTCCAAGATGAAAGGTCATTAGTAAGTGTTTCTAAGAGAAACCAGACAGCCTTCTACTGTTTTCCTCACTAGTTATCCTCTGCTGACCTCTTCACTTTTTCATTCTCAGATTCCAGGTACTCTCAGGTCAATCCGTATGATAAATAATAATTAACCATAGAGGTAATCCATAAATGATTAAGGGATCAAAACTGCTCATTAAATAGTTGCTATAAATTTGATTACAATGAAAGTTCCACATTGTTTTGGAATAAACAAATAATTTTTACAAGGCAACTAAAATATAACATATAAACTGCCCACATGAAAAATTTCTCATATACAAATTACACAAAGGCCTTAGAAAATCAGTAATCTCTTCATGAATTTTGTTTCATTGTCATATATCATTTTTACTAAGTGTCCTCTGGGAGTGTAGAAACTTACATGCCAGCTCTGTTGCTTAATCGCTGTTACTATTAGTAATGAAATTTCTTTATGCAACTAATATGAAGATATGGTATTTGTCAGGCACTATTCTTGGCATGTCCGATTGTGAGTGGATAAGTGAGACTAAAATGGAAATTTAAATTTTTTAATCTTTATATGTATCTCTTATTTTTTGTATGTTTCTATTGCATCAATGGCAAATGCACTAAAACTAAATTTCATACAATCATTCTTTCCCCCAATAAGTCATTTTTCATTAGCTTATATCAAAAAGTCATCTTTATATTCCATCTCTAATTCCCACTAATATAATTAATCAAGGCCTTACATCAGGCATAACTATATCAAGTGGCTTGTCCACTTTGCTTTCTTTCCTTCATCTCTCATTCCGCTCAGTCTGCATCACCTGTGATTTTTGTTAAATTTAAAGAACAATAGTATGGTGATATTCAGTTCTGAGTTTCACAAAAATTCCTCAATCTGTGACCTTGCTAATGCCACTTAAAAACATTAAGTTTTAGTGTCGTCAACTTGGAATGGAGAAGATATTACCAAGATAGCACTATTTTCTCCCTTACCATAAACATTTTTGAAGCTGCTCTTTTTTTAAACATCTATACTGGATTCACAATATGCTTTTTTAAATTTACTTTTTGCCTCAGCTCTTTTTTTCCCCACTAGTCCATCACTGTGTTCTTTGATCTAAGAAGCAGGTTAACTTAGTTTAAGAGCTCCTTCCCCATAAACCTTTTCTCTAGCTATCTAAATAAATATGTATATTTATTTACATAAAATTGTGTTTATCTATTATTGATACATGGATATGATCTATGTACATAGATACATTTTTATAAATTATCTTCATATGTAAAATTCTTACTTCAGGTTCAAATACAATTCCTGCTTTTTTCCTTTACAGTCTTCTACAATAATCCAAGCCATTAATGCAATACTTTTTTACCCAAAAGCTTTTATCAGAATTCAACACATGATCAAAACTACAGTATATTCCTATTTCAAAACTACTCAGTTGGAGGATGGGATCATCTCTCTGGCTTTACTAACCCTGATTCACTACATTAAGTTATGGAGAGACACAGCTTCCCATGAAGCACAAGACTGCCTAGATCCCAATAGCAACCATGGTGCTCTACCAAAGAAGATGTTGAGGGGCTTTAGAACTGACATAATACATTGTTTCTATAGGTCCCAACAGCAAGCATGGTCCCCTATCAAGGAAGATGGTGAGGGGATTTAGAACTGACATAATTCATTGTTTATAGACACCGCATGCTATGTGCTATTAGCAAGTGCCCAAATACTTTATCAAAATTTTAAGAGCTAGAAGAGGAGAAACAGAATTTATATCTGCACAGTTGTTTAGTGGAAGATTAGAGCTACATATAAAAGTAATGGATTTTGTTTCTGACTCTATATCTAACGCCTGTTGTAGTACTGTTGCACCTCTTTTGGTGTAATGCTATTTGGCCAGTTTCCTTGTGTTAGTGAAGGTCTTGAGGGAAGGAAATTTAGGAAATCACAGGCTTCTGATTTGAGTGTTCATATGAAAAGTGAAACTATTTAGTAAGATAGAAAATGCCATGGAAGGGTAAATTTTAGGAGATGAATATGGGAAGAACTAATGGATGTGAAAAACCTGAACAAATGAGAGATTCAGTAGAAAACTGACTGCTGATGCCAATATTGCCCAGCACAGATATATTAGAAAATACTTGTCATTTACAAAAATATATCATATTTGAAGCTACTGGGCACAGATGAAGTATTATTCTAAAGAGAATGAATACAGAGGTCTAACTAACACCAACTTAGAATTATGTATATGATTAATTGAGACTACAGGCTTTATCTGATGACTATATATGTGTGTATATATATATTTTTAATTAAAAAGTAATATTTCATCCACCTCATTAGAACTGATTCAAATGTTCAGGATGGGGAACACGTGTATACCTGTGGCAGATTCATGTTGATGTATGGCAAAACCAATACAATATTGTAAAGTAATTAACCTCCAGTTAAATAAATGCTGCTAAGTCACTTCAGTCGTGTCCAACTCTGTGCGACCCCATAGACGGCAGCCCACCAGGGTCCCCCATCCCTGGGATTCTCCAAGCAAGAACACTGGAGTGGGTTGCCATTTCCTTCTCCAATACATGAAAGTGAAAAGTGAAAGGGAAGCTGCTCAGTTGCTTCCGACTCTTAGCGACCCCATGGATTGCAGCCCACCAGGGATCCCTTCAATGGGATTTTCCAGGCAAGAGTATTGGAGTGGGGTTCCATTGCCTTCTCTGAATTAAATAAATGAATTTATATTAAAAATAAATAAATAAAAATTTAAAAATAAAACTGCTTTGGTATTTTTAACCTTGTCAATTGTACACAGCTAGTATTTTGAGAAATGTCTTATTTTTAATGAATGTCAGAAATACGTTTTGGAATAAATATATTTTATATAAATAATTTTGCCAATTAAATTTCTCAATATAAATGATCTTTTCATTGTGCCTCACATTTTGCTTGCTTTTGGTTTCTGATCCCTGAATTCTTTGTTTGACTAAGTTGCAAAATGTAATAAAGACACTGTGCAATCAGATAATTTTTTTTCACTGAAATAAGTTGCTGATAAAGTGTGTAGAATTAAGGGGAAATGAGGATATAGATAAGCCAGCTGCTTTTAGTGATTGTTAAAAGTCAAATTCCAAATAGAAAATTCCCAAATAGTCTACCATTATCTTCTGGGAAATAAAGAATTAGCTATGGGTTAAGGATTTATCTTATAAATTTGATCTTTCCTGTCATTACAATTTCATTAATGGGCATATGATATTTTGTTTAACAACAACAACAACAAACATTTATTCTTCTTGTTAATTATTATTAAAAAAAGAACTTCATATACATGAAGAAAGATAACACATAATGCAAATTTGTAAATTTATTTATCTATGTTTCCAATCACTTTTTAAAAAATATTATTATGAGTACTAGAGAAGTAAATATGTTTATTTTCTTTATTCAATAACTTTCCAGAAGACTACTTAACATATAGCTCATATGATAAATGTTTATAGAGTGGAGGAATAAATAAAAGTGATAATTAAGAATAAATATATCTTTAAACTATTAATTATAATGTAATATGATAAGTTCTATAATAAATATCAGAAAAGTTACTAAGTTACTATGAAAAGACTGTTGTTATAAGAAGGTTTCACATGCCGGTATGACTATGGAAAGATCAAATGTCAGTCATATAAGGCATATATACACTATTTAAAGATATGAATCACAGTAAATATGGAATTAAAAACTGAATATATTAGTTAACTGGAAGAGGAAATGGCAATCCACGCCAATATTCTTGCCTGGGAAGTTCCACAGACATAGGAGCTTGGAGGGCAACAGTCTGTAGGGCTACAAAGAGTCAGACATAACTTACAGACTGAGCACAAACATGATATTAGTTAATACTTGATCAAAATGGCTTATACAAAAGGCTTTGTTTATCATATTACTTTTTTCTAATTTATTTATAGTTTACAATATTGTGTTTGCTTCTGCCATATATCAATATGAATCAGTCATAAGTATACTTATGCTCCCTCCCTCTTGAACCTACTCCCAATTCCCACCCCATCTCACCCCTCTAGGTTGTCCCTGAGCACAGGATTTGAGCTCCTTTCATCATACAGTAAATTTCCACTGGCTATCTAATTTTATATATGGTAATATGTATAGTTCAATGCTAGTCTCTCAATTCATCTCACCCTCTCCTTTCCCACCTGTGTCCACAAATCTGTTCTCTATGTCTGCATCTCTATTGATGACCTGTAGATAGGTTCATTCATATCATCTTTCTAGATTCCATTATTGTTCAGTTGCTAAGTTGTGCCTGACTATTTACAACCTCATGGACTGCAACATGCCAGGCTTCTCTGTCCTTCACTACCTTCTGGAGTTGGCTTAAATTCATGTCCATTACATTGGTGATGCTACCTAACCATCTCATCCTCTGCTTCGCTCTTCTTCTTTGCTTTCAATACAGACACTAATATGTGATATTTGTCTTTCTTTCTGACTTACTTCACTCTATACAATAGGCTCTAGGTTCATCCACCTTACTAGAAGTGAGTCAAATATGATCTTTTATGACTGAGTAATATTCCATTTTGCCTACATACTATACTTCTTTATCAGTTTACCTGTCAGTGGTCATCTAGGTTGCTTCCTTTCCTAGCTATTATAAACAATGCTGTGATGAACTATGGGGTGCATATGATTTTCAATTATGGTTTCCTCAGCATATATGCCCAGTAGTGGGATTGTTGGGTCATTCTTCCCAAGATAGGTAGTACTACAGAATGTGCTAACCATTGGACAATGGCATTCATCTCCCATGCTGGTAAGGTCAATGTTTAGAATCTTTCATGCTAGGCTTCAGCATTATGTGAACCAAGAACTTCCAAATGTCCAAGCTGAATTTAGAAAAGGAAGAGGAATAAGAGATCAAATTGCCAACATTCACTGGATCATAGAGAAAGCTAGAGAATTTAAAAAACTCATCTACCTCTGTTTCATCAACTATGCCAAAGCCTTTGACTGTGTGGATCATAATAAACTGTGGAAAGCTCTTAAAGAGATGGAAATACCAGACCATCTTACCTGTCTCCTGAGAAACCTGTATGCAGGTCAAGAAGCAACAGTTAGAACCCTGTATGAAACAACCGATTGGTTCAAGATTGATAAAGGAGTATGACAAGGCTATCTGCTCTCACCCTGTTTATTTAACCTATACACTGAACACATCATGAGAAGAGCTGGGCTGGATGAGTTATAAGCTGGAAACAAGATAGGTGGGAGAAACATCAACAACCTCAGATATGTGGATGATACCACTCTACTGTCAGAAAGTGAAGAGGAACTAAAGAGCCTCTTGATGAAGGTGAAGGAGGAGACTGAAAGAGCCGGCTTAAAACTATTGAAAAAACTAAGATCATGGCATCCAGCTCCATTAATTTATGGCAAATATAGGGTGAATATGTGGAAGCAGTGACAGATTTCCTCTTCTTGGGCTCTAAAATCACTGCAGACAGTGAATGCAGCCATGAAATCAGAAGACATTTGCTTCTTAGCAGGAAAGCTATCACAAACTTAGACAGGGTGCTAAAAAGCAGAGACGTTATTCTGCCAACAAAGGTCCGTATAATCAAGGCTACGGTCTTCCCAGTGGTCACATACTGTTGTGAGACTTGTGCTCAGTCCGTGAGGTCACAGAGTCAGACAGAACTTAGGCAACTGAACAGCAACAGCATGGTAGTTTTTTGTTTTTTTTTTTTTTTTTTTTTAAGAATCTCCATGTTGTTCTCCATCAGTTCAGTTCAGTTTAGTTGCTCAGTCGTGTCCAACTCTTTATGATCCCATGAATTGCAGCACGCCAGGCCTCCCTGCCCATCAACAACTCCCAGAGTTCACTCAGACTCATTCCCATTGAGTCCGTGATGCCATCCAGCCATCTCTTTATCTGTTGTCCCCTTCTCCTCCTGCCCCCAATCCCTCCCAGCATCAGAGTCTTTTCCAGTGAGTCAACTCTTCTCATGAGGTGGCCAAAGTACTGGAGTTTCAGCTTTAGCATCATTCCCTCCAAAGAAATCCCAGGGCTGATCTCCTTCAGAATGGACTGGTTGGATCTCCTTGCAGTCCAAGGGACTCTCAAGAGTCTTCTCCAACACCATAGTTCAAAAGCATCAATTATTCGGCGCTCAGAGTAGCTATATAAATTTGCATTCCCACCAACAGTCCAAACTCTCCAAACTCTTTTCAGCATTTATTGTTTGTAGAGCTTTTGATGGTGGCCATTCTCACCAGTGTGAGGTGATACATCATTGTAGTTTTGATCTGCATTTCTCTAATAATGAGCAATGGTGAGCATCTTTTCATGTATTTGTTAGCCATCTGTATGTCTGCTTTGGAGAAATGTCTGTTTAGGTCTTCTGCCCACTTTTTTATTGAATTGTCTGTTTTTCTGGCATTGAGTTGTATGAGCAGCTTGTTATTTTGAAGATTAATCCTCTGCCGCTTGTTTTGTTTGCTATTATTTTCTCCCATTCTGAGGGTTGTCTTTTCACTTTGGTTATAGTTTCCTTTGCTGTGAAAAAACTTTTAAGTTTAATTAGGTCTTATTTGTTTATTTTTTATTTTTAAATGTGTGTCCTTCAGTCTCATAAGTCTTGCTTTTTTAAAAAAGATTGTCAGCAAATACACTTGGAGAAAAAAATGCAAAAAGTAAAGGATCTAATAAATATTTCTAGCAATATAAAGCACTTTATAAAGCATAGATGTGCTATATAAACAAGAAATTGAATTTGTTAGTTAAAGGAAAATTTAACTATAAGAAGAGGAAAAAACTCCTACTCATCCCATAAATATACAAATCATTACTACTTAGAACATTTAACTATAAGAAGAGGAAAAAACTCCTACTCATCTCATAAATATACAAATTATTCTCATTTATTATAGACACTTGAATAATTAGGTGGAGGCTTTCTTTTACTTCCTTTTAAAAACCCATGTTGATACCCCTTTGTGTTGTGAATATACATTAGATATCACACTAACTAAACTTGGATATCATTAAGCAGATTAAATTGAATGATGACAGCTCTTTCTAATAAAATGAACATGGTTCTCTTTCTTGTTAACTGTATTAAACAAAATCCTCCCTTGGGATTGAGTCATTAAACTTATCTTCTCAACCTATAAAATAGAGCCATTATACATTCAACTTGATCAATATAAATGTCCAATTAAGGCAATTCTGAACTAAATAATTTTCCTCTTCAAATGCTATTTGGTTTGCTTGATCTACCAAGGCTGCTTTAATAAAAATGGAAGCATTATTATTTTGCTTTTTATGTATTACAAAGCAAAGCATAAATAAGAAACATAACTATTGCTTAGCCTTATTTTACCTATTTTTATTGAGAAATAATTGACATATTACATTATATCAGTTTAAGCTGTACAATATAATGAGTTAGTTTGGACAAATATTGTGAAATGATTACAATAAGTCTGCTCAACATCTATCACCACACAGTTACAATTTTTTTCTTCTGATGAGAAGCTTCAAGGTTTACCCTTTTAACAACTTTGAAATATACAATAATATCATAACTATAGTCTTCATGTTGTATCTTACATCTTCATAACTTGTTCATTTTATAATTGAAGATTTTATCTTTTGACCAACATCATCTTTTTGTCTACCTGTATACCACTACCTCTGGCAATCACTGGTCTGTTTTCTTTATCTATGAGCTTATTTTGTTTGCTGGTTGGTTTGGTTTTCAGATTTCATATATAAGTGAGATCATGTTATTGGTCTTTCTATGTCTGATTTATGCCCTCAAGGTCCATCCATTTATCCAAAAGGGCAAGATCCCCTTCTTACTTTTTTAAAATCAAACTTCAGTTTGATTCCATTTTATGGCAACATTTTCAATCTCCTCCCATGTTTTATGTTTTTGATGTCACATATTACATTTTTTAATTCTGTGTATCCCTTAATAAATTATTGTGTGTATAAATTTTTAACTTTTAACATTCTCACTAGAGTTGTGAAATCCACTACTTTTATTGTATATTTACTTTTCAGTGAGATTTATTCTTTAATATGTGTTCTTGTCCTTTTCATTATAGGGGACTGGAATGCAAAAGTAGGAAGTCAAGAAACACCTGGAGTAACAGGTAAATTTGGCCTTGGAACACGGAATGAAGCAGAGCAAAGGCTAATAGAGTTTTACCAAAGAACGCACTGGTCATAGCAAACACCCTCTTCCAACAACACAAGAGAAGACTCTACACATGGACATCACCAGATGGGCAACACCGAAATCAGATTGACTATATTCTTTGCAGCCAAAGATGGAGAAGTTCTATACAGTCAACAAAAACAAGACCAGAAGCTGACTGTGGCTCAGATCATGCGCTCCTTATTGCCAAATCCAGACTTAAATTGTAGAAAGTAGGGAAAACCACTATACCATTCAATTATGATCTAAATCAAATCCCTTATGATTACACAGTGGAAGTGAGAAATAGATTTAAGGGACTAGACCGATAGATAGAGTGCCTGATGAACTATGGATGGAAATTCATGTCATTGTACAGGAGACAGGGATCAAGACCATCCACATGGAAAAGAAATGCAAAAAAGCAAAATGGCTGTCTGGGGAGGCCTTACAAATAGCTGTGAAAAGAAGAGAAGCAAAAAGCAAAGGAAAAAGGAAAAATATAAACATCTGAATACAGAGTTCCAAAGAATAGCAAGAAGAGAAAGAATGCCTTCCTCAGTGATCAGTGCAAAGAAATAGAGGAAAACAACAAAATGGGAAAGACTATAGATCTCTTCAAGAAAATTAGAGATACCAAGGGAACATTTCATGAAAAGATGGGCTCGATAAAGAATAGAAATGGTATGGACCTAACAGAAGCAGAAGATATTAAGAAGAGGTGGCAAGAATACACAGAAGAACTGCACAAAAAAGATTGTCATGAACAAGATAATCACAATAATATGATCACTCTGGAATGTGAAGTCAAGTGGGCCTTAGAAAGCATCACTATGAACAAAGCTAGTGGAGGTGATGAAATTCCAGTTGAGTTACTTCAAATCCTGAAAGATGATGCTGTGAAATTGCTGCACTCAATATGCCAGCAAATTTGGAAACCTCAGTAGTGGGCACAGGACTGGAAAAGGTCAGTTTTCATTCCAATTCGAAAGAAAGGCAATGCCAAAGAATGCTGAAGTTTAGTTCAGTTCAGTCCCCCAGTTGTATCCGACTCTTTGCGACCCCATGAATAGCAGCATGCCAGGCCTCCCTGTCCATCACCAACTCCAGGTGTTCACTCAGACTCACGTCCATCGAGTCAGTGATGCCATCCAGCCATCTCATCCTCAGTCGTCCCCTTCTCCTCCTGCCCCCAATCCCTCCCAGCATCAAAGTCTTTTCCAACAAGTCAACTCTTCGCATGAAGTGGCTGTACTGGAGTTTCAGTTTTAGCATCATTCCTTCCGGAGAAATCCCGGGGCTGATCTCCTTCAGAATGGACTGGTTGGATCTCCTTGAAGTCCAAGGGACTCTCAAGAGTCTTCTCCAACACCACAGTTCAAAAGCATCAATTGTTTGGCACTCAGCCTTCTTCACAGTTCAACTCTCACATCCATACATTACTACTGGAAAAACCATAGCCTTGACTAGATGGACCTTTGTTGGCAAAGTAATGTCTCTGCTTTTCAATATGCTATCTCGTTTGGTCATAACTTTTCTTCCAAGGAGTAAGAGTCTTTTGATTTCATGGCTGCAGTCACCATCTGCACTGATTTTGGAGCCCCAAAAAATAAACTCTGACACTGTTTCCACTGTTTCCCCATCTATTTCCCATGAAGAGATGGGCCTGGATGTCATGATCTTCGCTTTCTGAATGTTGAGCTTTAAACCAGCTTTTTCACTCTCATCTTTCAGTTTCATAAAGAGGCTTTTTAGTTCCTCTTCACTTTCTTCCATAAGGGTAGTGTCATCTGCATATCTGAGGTTATTGATATTTCTCCCAGCAGTCTTGATTCTAGCTTGTGTTTCTTCCAGTCCAAGAATGCTCAAACTACTGCACAATTGCACTCATCTCACACGCTACTAAAGTAATGCTCAAAATTCTCAAAACAAGTCTTCAGCAATATGTGAACTGTGAACTTCCAGATGTTCAAGCTGGTTTTAGAAAAGGCAGAGGAACCAGAGATCAAACTGCCAACATCTGCTGGATCATCAAAAAAGTAAGATAGTTCCAGAAAAACATATATTTCTGCTTTATTGACTATGCCAAATCCTTTGACTGTGTGGATCACAAT
>SJYA01000946.1:194198-266920 GCA_006410615.1 Neotragus moschatus
ACTAAGATCATGGCATCCAGTCCTATCACCTCATGGGAAATAGATAGGGAAACAGTGGAAACAGTGGCTGACTTTATTTTTCTGGGCTCCAAATTCACTGCAGATGGTGACTGCAGCCATGAAATTAAAAGACGCTTGCTCCTTGCAAGAAAAGTTATGACCAACGTAAATAGCAATTTAAAAAGCAGACATTACTTTGCCAACAAAGGTCCATCTCTTCAAGGCTACGGTTTTTCCAGTGGTCATTTACAGATGTGAGAGTTGGACTGTGAAGAAAGTTGAGCACTGAAGAATTGATGCTTTTGAACTGTGGTGTTGGAAAAGACTCGAGAGTCCCTTGGACTGCAAAGAGATCCAACCAGTCCATCCTAAAGGAGATCAGTCCTGGGTGTTCATTGGAGGGACTGATGTTGAAGCTCAAATTCCAATACTTTGGCCACCTGATGTGGAGAGCTGACTCATTTGAAAATACCCTGATGCTGGGAAAATACCCTGATGCTGAGGGCAGGAGGAGGAGGAGATGACGGAGGATGAGATGGCTGAATGGCATCACTGACACAATGGACATGAGTTTGGGTGGACTCTGGGAGTTGGTGATGGACATGGAGGCCTGGCATGATGCAGTTCATGGAGTTGCAAAGAGTCAGACACGACTCAGCAACTGAACTGAACTGAACATGATTGCTGAGAAAGATCTGTATAGTCAAAGCTAAGGCTTTCTCAGCAGTCATGTAGGGATGTGAGAGGTGGACCATAATGAAGGCGGAGAGACAAAGAATTGATGCTTTTGAACTGTGGTGCTCGAAAAGGCTCTTGAGAGTGCCTTGGATTGAAAGGAGATCAAACCAGTCAATCGAAAAGTAAATCCGACTTCAATATTCATTGGAAAGAATGTTGCTGAAGCTTAAGCACCAGTACTTTCGCCGTCTGACATGAAGAACTCACTCAGTGGAAAAGACCCTGATGCTGGGAAAGACTGAAGGCAGAAGGAGAAGCGGGTGGCAGAGGATGAGAAAGGTAGACCGCATCAGCATCATAGCTGGTGACGCTCGATGGCTGTGCATTTGAGCAAACTCTGGGAAATAATGGAGGACAGAGGAGGTTGGTGAGCTACAGTCCAGAGGGTCACAAAGAGTCAGACATGACTTAGTGACTGAACAACAACAACATTATTTAAAACAGATAAATTATATTCCCCAGCCCCACCTTCTTGAAGAGCCTGGAGGCACATTAAGCACACATAAGATGCATCTCTTAGTGCCAAAACATTCAATCTCCACTCAGTAACACCAGAAATCCCTGGACAAGTGGTTGACTCCAGGTCTGGGGCAGAGACATTACAAGGGTAGTCTGGAAAGTTCTGTTGCACCAGAAGCAAGGAAAACTAATGAGACCATATCAAAAGGACCTAGCAGCTAATTAGAAGGGACTCTCACAAGCCACATATGAGACAGTTTGAGCACTGAAAAGAATAATGGCAGTGATGGATTTTAATACGTTGAGTAAAAAAAAAAAAAAGACCCATGAGTCAACAGGGAAAGTAAAAATGGGGATGGGGATGAGGAGAGAAAGCTGTTTCATAAAGAAGAATGAGAAACAATAAATGTAGAGGGAATGTGAGATTTAAAAACATCCTTTTGCAAATATCAGTAATAGCTGATTCAGGTGAAGATTATCAGGGAGTGCTAAGATCTTTGGGTCAAAGTTCTTGGGGAGACCCAGAACTGGCAAAGCAATCCTGAGGAAAAAGAACAAAGCAGGAAGCATAACATTCCCAGACTTCAGACACACTACAAAGTTAAAACAATCAAAACAGCATGGTACTAGCACAAAAACAGACATACAGATCAATGAAACAGAATAGAGAACCCAGAAATAAACCCACACGCCTACAGGCAATTAATCATCAGCAAAGGAGGCAAGACTACAAAACGGAAAAAAGACAGTCTCTTCATCAAGTAGTGCTGGGAACGTTGGACAGCTGCATGCAAATCAGTGAATTTAGAACACGCCCTCACACCATATACAATGCCAAATTCAAAATGACTTAAAGACATAAACAGAAGCTATGACACCACAAAATTCCTAGAAGAGATTGAAGGCAAAAATGCTCTGACATAAATCATACCAATGTTTCCTTAGGTTAATCTCCCAAGGCAATAGAAATAAAAACAAAAACAAACAAAAAAACAAATGGCACCTAGTCAAACTTACAACCTTTTGCAAAGCAAATGAAACCATAAATGAAACAAAAGACTAACTGCATGCCTGCTCAATCACTAAGCTGGTTTTATTCTTTGCAACCCCATGCACTGCAGTGCACCAGGCTCCTGCCCTACACAATAGGAGAAAATATTTGCAAACAATGCAACCAGCAGGGGCTAAATTTCCAAATTATACAAACAGCTTATACAACTTAATGACAAAAACACAAACAGCCCAACTGGAAAACGGGCAGAAGACCTAAACAGACATTTCTCTAAAGAAGACATACAAATGGCCCATAGGCACATGAAAGATGCTCAACATCCCTAATTACTAGAGAAATACAAATCAAAACTGCAATGAGGTACCACCTCACACAAGTCAGAATGGTCATGATTAAAAAGTCTACAGATAACAAATGCTGGAGTATGTGGAGGAAAGGGAACTCCCCTTCACTGCTGGCGGGAATGTAAATTGGTGCCGCCCCTATGAAGAACAGTATGAAGGTTCCTCAGAAAACTAAAAATAAGAGTCGCCATATGATCCAGCAATCCCACTCCTGGGCATATATCTGGATAAAACTCTAATCCAACAAGATACATGCACCCCAAGGTTCACAGCAGCACCATTTACAACAGTCAAGATATAGAGCAAACTACATGTTCATCCACGGGTGAGTGGATGAAGAACTGTGGTATGTTGTGCGTGCGTGCGTGCGTGCGTGTGTGTGTGTGTGTGTGTGTTCATACACAATGGAATATCACTCAGCCGTAAAAAGAAAAAAAAAATAATGCCACTTGGGGCAAAAGATAGTATTGTAGTAAGCAAAGTAAGTCAGAAAGACATGATATCACATGATATTCCTTGCGTGTGAAATCTAAAATATGGCACAAGTGAACTTGTCTACAAAACAGAAAGAGACTCCCAGATACAGAGAATAGACCTGTGGTTGCCAAGGGGGAGGAGGGGAGGGAAGAGAAGGACTGTGAGTTTGGGATTAGCAGATGTAAACTATTACACATAGGATGGTTAAACAACGAGGTCCTGCTATATAGCACAGGGGACTATATTCAATATCCTCTGACAAACCATAATGAAAAAGAATATGGAAAAATATATAAATGTATAACTGAGTCAGTCTGCTGTACAGAAAAAATTAACCCTGTAAATCTACGATACTTCATAGAAAAAATGTTTTTTAAAGTTCTTGGGGACTAGAGATACTTAAAGATCTCAAAATACCACTGCACAGGTGAGCTAATTTACAAAGAGAAAAGGTGCCACATTTACTGTGAAGAGACTGGGTGGTCCCCACCTTATCTAAGGGACCAATTCAGCATTACCAGGAGAGAGGGGTCCCTGAGGTCACGTACCTCTGAACAGGCTACAGAGAGAAACCTACATCACCAACTCACAGAGCATCCTAGCCAAACATGTCTCATATTCTGGTTTGTCAGATAAAATCAGATTTAATGGTACTGGAAATATGAATGCAGACTGTCTATTTGATTGTTTTAGAATCACTGCAAAATTTCTTAGATGTTCTATGGTATTGTGGGTACAGAGGAGCAAGTCCGTATCATTAACTCTTATGTACGCTGAAGAATTTAGGGGTGGGGTATCATGACTTCTGCCACTTACATTCAAATGGTTAAAAATATTATATGTATATTTATATATGTTATTTCCATATCAAATCTATCACACACGTGAAAGTGAAAGTTTCTCAGTCGTGTCCAGCTCTTCGTGACCCCATGGACTATGCAGTCCATGGAATTCTCCAGGCAGAGTACTGGAGTGGGTAGCTTCTCCCTTCTCCAGGGGATCTTACCAACCGAGGGATCAAACCCAGGTCTCCCACATTGCAGGCAGATTCTTTATCAGCTGAGCCACAAGGGAAGCCCAAGAATACTGGAGTGGGTAGTCTATCCCTTTTCCAGAGGATCTTCCCGACCCAGGAGTTGAACCAAGGTCTCCTGTACTGCAGGCAGAGTTTTTACCAACTGAGCTGTCAGGGAAACCCTATATCATACATAGGTATCATATATGCATATAAAAAGTAGATAGCAAGCGGTTCACTAGTGTTAAGTCTCGTGAAGCGTTTACAGATCTTGCTTATACTCTTCTTCCAATTTTCCCATGGTTTTGAAACATTTCAAAGTAAAACTCAAGTATGAATCATAGTATATAACATGTGTGTCTAGCCCACTGTAGGTCTCAATAAGGTGTAGCCAAAATGAGACCATCTTTTTCAGAATCTCAGAGATTCCATTTCACAGTCTTGGCGGTGGTTTGCTTGAAGGCAGAGAAGTAAGCACCCAGCAAGCTGAGCTGTGGTTTTTGTCTGAGACATTTGTGAAGAAAAGGTGAAAAAATAAAGAACCTGTTTAGCCTCCTATTAACAACCCCTTTGCAGATAAAACACTGGGGCCCAGTGGCCACAAGCTGTTCTCACCAGTGGTAGGTTACTTCACATGCTCACAAAGGCACTGGGGTGATGGAATTACGAATTCCACACATTTCCCAGAAGACAATTTTGCAGCACAGATGAAAGCACCATGACTCCAGCCAGCTCAACCCGCAAGACGCTTCCTGGGTTCCCTGAAGGGGGTTTCAGTTCATGGACTAGAGCCGAGCTCCATCTGCAGCTCGACATCAATGAGCCCCCAGCAAACAGAGATGGTGCCTCTCCCCTCCTCAGGAGAAATGGAACGTAACNTGTAGCCAAAATGAGACCATCTTTTTCAGAATCTCAGAGATTCCATTTCACAGTCTTGGCGGTGGTTTGGTTGAAGGCAGAGAAGTAACCACCCAGCAAGCTGAGCTGTGGTTTTTGTCTGAGACATTTGTGAAGAAAAGGGGAAAAAAATAAAGAACCTGTTTAGCCTCCTATTAACAACCCCTTTGCAGATGAAACACTGGGGCCCAGTGGCCACAAGCTGTTCTCACCAGTGGTGGGTTACTTCACATGATCACAAAGGCACTGGGGTGATGGAATTACGAATTCCACACATTTCCCAGAAGGCAATTTTGCAGCACAGATGAAAGCACCATGACTCCAGCCAGCTCAACCCGCAAGATGCTTCCTGGGTTCCCTGAAGGGGGTTTCAGTTCATGGACTAGAGCCGAGCTCCATCTGCAGCTCGACCTCGACATCAATGAGCCCCCAGCAAACAGAGATGGTGCCTCTCCCCTCCTCAGGAGAAATGGAACGTAACCGTGGCACGCACAGGGGCCTGTGCTCTTCTGAGACCTTCCTGTAGCCTGCCAGGTGGGGCCTCGGGAGAGCTGCAGGCCAGAGGCCTGGTGTTCTGAATGCTGGTGCTTTTACTGTCATGATGCCCACACAGCTTGGGAGAGCAGAGATGAAGGTGCTGCCATTAATGGTGTGTGATTAAACTTTAATTTCAAAGCACTGCTGTTCTCAGTTTGTTCTGATGAAGACCTTGCGATTGTTTTTTGTTTCTTTTTCCCCCTTGGTGATGAGAAGAAGAAATGGAGAGGCTGGGGCATGCCTCAAAGACGGGACTTGGGATGTGCAGCTGCACACGTAGGTAATCCTCAAAAAGTGGCCCAAGGCACCAGAGCATCTTGGCGAGAAACGTCCTGAGCTCTTCCTGGGCTAAACCCTGCTGTTCATCTTCAGCATCCTGAATTTTCATGCTGGTCCCCAACACTGGCTCCCCCTTGTCCAACAACCAGATCCCCCCACGAACTCTCGTCACTAAACTACCCTGGGCTTCCCTGGTGGCTCTGTCAGTAAAGAGACCGCCTGCAATGCTGGAGACCNTGTTCATCTTCAGCATCCTGAATTTTCATGCTGGTCCCCAACACTGGCTCCCCCTTGTCCAACAACCAGATCCCCCCACGAACTCTCGTCACTAAACTACCCTGGGCTTCCCTGGTGGCTCTGTCAGTAAAGAGACCGCCTGCAATGCTGGAGACCCGTGTTTCATATCTGAGTTGGGAAGATGCCCTGGAGAAGGAAATGGCTCCCCACTCCAGTATTCTTGCTTGGAAAATCTCATGCCCAGAGGAGCTCGGTGGGCCATCCATGGAGTCACAAGAGTCAGACAGAACTTAGCAACTAAGCCACCAAACCACCCTACTTGCCCCATCTCTGTATCTCCTTATTATATAAAATCAGGTTTAATGTTATTGGAAATATGAATGCGGATTGTTTGATTATTTTTAAGTTACTGTGACATTCTGCCACACTGCCATTCCTTGGATATCGATGTCATGTTTCCTATAGCTATGACAGTAGCTATGGTATCTACAGCTCTAAAGAGNAAAAGTGGCCCAAGGCACCAGAGCATCTTGGCGAGAAACGTCCTGAGCTCTTCCTGGGCTAAACCCTGCCGTTCATCTTCAGCATCCTGAATTTTCATGCTGGTCCCCAACACTGGCTCCCCCTTGTCCAACAACCAGGTCCCCCCACGAACTCTCGTCACTAAACCACCCTGGGCTTCCCTGGTGGCTCCGTCAGTAAAGAGACCGCCTGCAGTGCTGGAGACCCGTGTTTCATATCTGAGTTGGGGAGATGCCCTGGAGAAGGAAATGGCTACCCACTCCAGTATTCTTGAATGGAAAATCTCATGCACAGAGGAGCCCGGTGGGCTCCATCCATGGAGTCACAGGAGTCAGACAGAACTTAGCAACTAAGCCACCAAACCACCCTACTTGCCCCAACTCCGTATCTCCTTATTATATAAAATCAGGTTTAATGTTATTGGAAATACGAATGTGGATTTTTTGATTATTTTTAAGTTAATGTGAAATTCTGCCACACTGCTATTCCTTGGATATCGATGTCATGTTTCCTATAGCTATGACAGTAGCTATGGTATCTACAGCTCTAAAGAGATGGATGGTGGTTTCTGGGTTGGTTGTGCTAGAGGATTCTTTGTCAAGATTTTTTTGGGGGGGTTACTTAGTGCAAATGTAGTAGCTACATTTAATGAANTTTGGAAGGAATAATGCTAAAGCTGAAACTCCAGTACTTTGGCCACCTCATGTGAAGAGTTGACTCATTTTATAAGACTCTGATGCTGGGAAGTATTGGAAGTAGGAGGAAAAGGGGACGACAGTGGATGAGATGGCTGGATGGCATCTCAGACTTGATGCACATGAGTTTGAGTGAACACCTGGAGTTGTTGATGGACAGGGAGGCCTGGCGTGCTGCAATTCATGGGGTTGCAGAGAGTCAGACATGACTGAGCACCTGAACTGACTGATGTGTTCTTGTTACAAAACAGTGCCCCTTTTTTTCAAGTTAAATAAGTAACTTTACCATTTCTTATAAGAAAAGCTTAGTGGTGATGAACTCTTTTAGTTTTTCTTTTCTGGAATATTATCTTTCTTTACACTGTGAATAACTTTATTAGAAGAATATTCTTGGTTGGAAGTTTTTTGTGTGTCTGTTTCATCATTTTGAACATATCATGTCACTCTCTTCTGGCCTACAAAGTTTGCACTGAATGATTTGCTGAGTCTTGCAGTCCTGTCATCTATGTAACACATTGTTTTAGTCCTGCTGCTTCTAATGTTATCCTCTTGTTTTTAACTTTTGCTATATTAATTATAATATGTTTTGGTGTGTGTCTCCTTGGGCTTCCCACGTAGCTCAGTGGCAAAGAATTCATCTGCCTATGCAGGGGACACAGGTTCAACCTCTGGGTCTGGAACATTCCCTGGAGGAAGAAATGGCAACCCAATCCAGTATCCTTGCCTGGAATATCCCATGGACAGAGGAGCCTGGCAGGATGTAGTCCATAGGGCTGTAAGGAGTTGAACATGGCTGAGTGACTGAGCATGCACATATGTGGATCTCTTTGGGTTAAAATACATATATATATAAATTCTCTGGGCTTCTCCAGTCTAGATGCGTGTTTCCTTTCCCAAGTTAGTAAAGTTTTTCAGTCATTTTTTCACATAAGATTTCTGCCACTTTCTCTGTCTCTTCTACTTCTAGGAGTCCTGTATCATATCATTTAAAGTGATGATTAGCTTCCTTGAAAGACTGTTTGGATTGTGGATAAAATACCTGCAAGGACACACATCCAAAATTAAAAGAATATTTAAAATTCTGCACAACTTGCTAAAATTAGGTTATATATATTTGCCCATTCTTAAAATATGTGCTAAAATGAAGGTTGCAATTCAATTTTATTTTTTACTTTTTATACATATGAATACAGACTCATAATATTCAAGCTGCTTTTTTCTTAAGGTCCTGTTCACAATGTGAAGAAATATGACATTCTAAATCAACCTTAGTATTCTCTTTTCCGTTTGTTTCTACAAAAGCATTTAATCAAAATGATGGAATCATTTTATAGCAAATAATTTAACTTATTATTCTTAATAGAAAGAGAATTTAACTTTGCCTAGCCTAGCTTACTTTTAAAAGCTGTCCTGGATATATTACCTCATTTTTTTATAGTCACAAGGTCATATATACTTGCATGTATTTTTTCTTTTATTTAACAAACACATACAACATATGCCAACTGATAATATAGACATATTTTCCATAATTTCAAGATGAGGAAACTAAGGCATGAAAGGTGATATGCTTGCCCAAGGTCACACAAGTAATATTTGGTAAAGTTAGCATTTGAATCCAGATAATCTGGCTCTTTGCTCACAAAAGTCTGTATAGTCAAAGCTATGATTTTTCTAGTAATCATGTTTGGATGTGAGAGTTGGACCATAAAAAAGGCTGAACACTGAATAATTGATGCTTTCGAATTGTGGTGCAGAGATGACTCTTGATAGTCCTTTGGAGAGCAAGAAGATCAAACCAGTCAATTCTAAAGGAGAACAACCCTGAATATTCACTGGAAGGACTGATGCTGAAGCTGAAGCTCCAATACTGGCCACCTGATGAGAAGAGATGACTCATTGAAAAAGTTCTTGATGTTGGGAAAGACTGAGGGCAGGAGAAAGGGGCAACGGGAGATGAGATGGTTGAATGGCATCACCAATGTAGGGACATGAGTTTGAGCAAATTCCAGGAAATGGTAAAGATCAGGGAAGCCTTATGTGCTGCAGTTCATGGGGTCACAAAAAGTTGGACATGACTTAACCACTGAGCAAAAACAATCTGGCTCTAAATTAAATCCCTTTAGTTTTGACACCGTATAGATATAAATTGTCAGTCAATCTTTCAAAGCAGTCTTTAGGTAAACAGACACACCCTGACCATGCTTTCATATGGAAGAGAAAGATTAATAACAAATTGGATGAGCAATGATTTCAAAACATTTTTTAGATTTGATACGTGTTTGTTGACCATTTAAGAACACTTTTATGGACATACTCTGATGTCTTTTCCAAGGTAAGTTCAAGCCACTTTATATTTCTTTTTTAAATGTATTAAATTATATCACTCAATATACTTTTTCTTCCATTGTTTTTCTTTCTCTGAGGGTTACAAATATTTGTACTTGATATTCACTATGTCTGTTTTCTATACATAACACTTTCTCTCTAGATGCTTATTTTTCATATTTACTCTTTTCTCTCTAGACCTTGTTTGTTTATTCATTGTTTTTGGGCAAGGTTAAACTTTTGAAATGAGCTTAAATATTTATTTCCCCTACCAGCTATCATATATCTTATTTATTAACAGGGAAATAAAGTATTTCATAAATTTAAATCTCATAAGTCTCATTTCTGGGCAATTAAAATTTAATAAAACAAATATTGAAGTACACTGCAACTTAGTCAAAGACATATCTCAAACTCTTATTTATATTTTGAAAAGTTAATGCATGCTATTCCATGTAATATTGTTTATAAGTCTGGATTTTCTTTTTATATAATTAAGAATCATTCATTCTCATTCTTATATAAACAGTTAAACTGAGGGGAGTATTTGAGGAGTGGTACTCAAGATAAAAATCCCTAACTTCATTTTATCAATTTATGAAATATTTACAATTATAAATTCTGGGTACTCTTTATGAGTTTATAATACTCAAAGATTTTATTTTATTTTATTAATATTAATTACTGGTATATTTATTTATTTATATAGATAGCATATTAAAAAGCAGAGACATTACTTTGCCAACCAAGGGCCATCTAGTCAAGACTATGTTTTTTCCAGTAGTCATGTATGGATGTGAGAGTTGGACTATAAAGAAAGCTGAGTGCTGAAGAATGGATGTTTTTGAACAGTGGTGTTGGAGAAGACTCTTCAGAGTCCCTTGGACTGCAAGGAGAGCCAACCAGTCCATCCTAAAGGAGATCAGTTCTGAGTGTTCATTGGAAGGACTGATGCTGAAGCTGAAACTTCAATACTTTGGGCACCTGATTCAAAGAGCTGACTCATCTGAAAAGACCCTGATGCTGGGAAAGATTGAGGGCAGGAAGAGAAAGGGACAACAGAGGATGAGATGTTTGGATAGCATCACTGACTCAATGGACATGAGTTTGGGTAGACTCTGGTAGTTGGTGATGGACAGTGAGGCCTAGAATGCTACAGTCCATGGGGTCGCAAAGAACCAGACATGANTCAATACTTTGGGCACCTGATTCAAAGAGCTGACTCATCTGAAAAGACCCTGATGCTGGGAAAGATTGAGGGCAGGAAGAGAAAGGGACAACAGAGGATGAGATGTTTGGATAGCATCACTGACTCAATGGACATGAGTTTGGGTAGACTCTGGTAGTTGGTGATGGACAGTGAGGCCTAGAATGCTACAGTCCATGGGGTCGCAAAGAACCAGACATGACTGACCTACTGAACTGAATTGAACTGAATATTTATTTATAAATAAATGGATGTGTCTTCGGCCTAGTGGAGGAAAGATAGAAAAAATGTCAAAACTCAGATGAATTCATTCACAAGAATAAAGTAATTAATCCTTGTTTGTCATATGACAATTTGCCTTTTTCTACTATGAACAGGAGGAGATAACCCGGATATTTTCTCACATCCCATTTACCAGTCTAAATTACCACACTGTATGTCTCTTTTTCAATCACAGTGCTTAAACAGGGATAATAACAAGGATACTTCAACTTACTTTCGAATGGAACACTTTATAATCAGGACTCAGCAAGAAATTACAATATCAGAGCAAAGAGTCATTGTAAATCCACTCCTTTTCTGATATATCTACAACTAATTTTCACGTAAGGAGATCTGGATAAATAAATCCATATTTCTGACATAACTAAATCTTAATCCTTGGCTCCCAAAAGATAAGATTTATATATATGTATGTATAGGTGTGCTTGGAAAAATAGCATCTCAAGAAAGCATTAAAAAATTACTGTGGGTAAATGAATCCAATCAAATATTTGATTTAGAATGTCATCAGTAATTCAATAGGAAATGTTTATGTCAGTAGTTACAAAAGGTAGAGTGCATCTGAGATTCTTCTAAACAGCCTAGTAATCATTTTCAGTTAGGTGGTGATGATGCTAGAAGATGTAATGACAAAGATGAAAATATGGAATATCCACTTATTTTTATCTGAGTCATTAAAAATGCTTTATTACTTAAATTCAAATAAAAATTTTTCAATTGGGTGAGTATTTTATTTGAAAGATGGTGATAGTAAAAGCAGTCAGTTTTGTGTAAGCTTAAATAATATAAGAATTTCAGTTTATACTGCAACATCCATCCAGTACAATCTTTTATCATGACAAATTATGTTTTTAAAGAATTTATTTCAGAATTAAAGTCTTTTAGCTTAAAATACAATGTCCATAATTCTTCATATTTTTACTTTACTCACAAATATCCCATGTAAATTTCTTAGAAACTGTGTTGTGCCCGCACCTCCCAGATTCACATATTGTAACCCTAACCTCAATGTGACTGCATTGGAAGATAAGGCCCATAAGACAGTGATTAAGGTTAAATGATGTTATAAGAGTGAAACTCTTCTAAGGGTAAGAGATACTGGGAATGTGTGTGACAAAGGGAAGACCATGTGAGGACATAATGAGAAGGTGGCCATCTGCAAGTCATGGAGAGTGACCTCAGAAGAAAATGACTCTGCTTGGACTTTTTGCCCCCAGAACTGTGACAAAATAAATTTCAATCATTTACTCCACCCAGCCTGTTATTTAAGTTCTGGCAAAGTAATATGAGGTTTTAAGACCAAGTTGTTTAACTTCTGTAAGTTTGGGGACAAGGAAAATATTATATACAGAAATCTATAATTTAGTACTTTTGCTTAAATATTCAAAGATTTTACCTGAAACCTTAAAGGTATTAAGTTTTAATTCAAAACAAATGGCTGAGATGGAAAAGCCAGATGTTTCAGTTCATTGTCCAAAAATGAAGCAAAATGAGGTATGGGAAATAGTGGGAAAAATTTTTATATATATATATGTAAAGTTCAAATGGATTGTCAGGGTTTGAAAGCAGAATTCAGAAAAATCTAAATTCATAAATCCATGTGCAGTTCTGATACGTTTCCACTCCTATTAAGACAGTGATTGGTTGAATATAAGGAATAGATCTGGTCTTTGAAAATATAAACAATTAAACAGGACATCAGTAATTTAGACAAACAGACCAAAATGGACCTCAGGGCTATAGGAGCACTGGAGTACTTTGCAAATAGGATGCTGCATATGGTTGGTTAATAGGATCCAGCACCCTTGAAGGGTGCTTTTCTGTACAGCAAAGAAGACAGCTAAATATTTGTTCCCTAGATTTCCAAGACATTAGAATACAAATTAGGTTCTATCAGTTAGATGCATTTACATACTTTTTTAAGGGAAAAATTGAAATGAAGCCATCTTTCTGTTGATTTTTGTTGGTTTGTTGTTATTGTAAGCAAGCTGTGAGGATGCAGTTTGTTCTGTGGCTTTGGTTCAGAATACAGTTTCCAGCTTCACTGGTGTTTAAGTATAGTTTGGAGGTGGCAGCTTCCTGATTCATCCAGACAGTGTGTCAAACTCCATGGTGCAGTGGTGGCCTTTTGATTTTCCACTTTTCTGACTGTATCAGAGGTCAGCCCGTGGTTGATCAATTCAGTATGTAATGTTCTAAGGTGTTTCTCAGAACCTATTCTTCCAATAGTTTTCTGGATTAAACCCCATTCTGTCATAATATTTAGTGCTTCTGACTGTTAGAGAAACCAACAAGAAATGGTAAGTTTTTCATATGGAATCTATTCTACTGGTATTTGAAAAAGTAATATGTTATCCATACTCTAAATTTGATAAAATATAAAATATATACAATTAAAACCCATAGATACCTCCAAATGTATAACTGAATATGTTAATATCTCTCAAGCATGAAAATATCTCCAATTTCACACTTTGAACTTCTTTTTTTCTTTGATGCACAGATTCTTTCTAAATTCCTGTCCACACATAATGTGGTATACATTTGCTGAATTAATTATCATGACTAATAGTTAAATAGAAAAAAAAAAAGGTCAAACTATTTTCTCAACAAGGGAACATCCTTGATTTCATTATCAATTAGTCAAAAAATTGAATCAGCACATAACCACAAACATACACACTGGTATTAAACCTTATTTCTCAGACCTGGTAACAATAAATAAGAGTGTATGAAAGAAAAAAAACAAATTATACTGTTTTTTCAGCCTTTTATTCAATTTGATTACTTCCCTTCCTTACTCAGAGACTAAAACTGTGTTGAGCTATAGACCCTTGCCTTAATATTTACCTGAGCTAAACCTGAAGAAATATTTTAAACAGAATTTCCTAAATTATTTAATGAAAAGGGTACTTTAGAGGAAAGGAGGAAAAGTTTGTGTTCCTATGGCTGCAGTGATTAACTACTGAAGAGAACTTCATTAGAGCTCTCTGAGGCTGAGATTTCACTACAGTTAAAATCAGAGGTGAGTTAAATGATCTCTAAGACACCCAGTTTCTCTCCTGGCTATGCTATTCCAGGAAGGAATATTTAAAGAGAGTGTTTAAAATAGGCTGTTAGATTGTGAAAGGAAAATGCTAAGTTAGAACCTATTAATTAAATATGCAGAGAAACGTGGGAAGAAACAAGGCATTTCCCAAAGGAGAATCCATAATCTAATGCAGATTTTAATTAATATAAGACCAGAAACTATCAATAAATATTATGAAAGGAGCTTCTTTCTCCACCAAGCTTACTATACTCCTATATGCCTTCTACTGTCCCCGGGGAGAAATGCTGGCACATATTTTCCTAAATCTTAAAAATATACATGTCTACAAAGTTGTGTATTTTTTGTGTTTTTTACTCTTAAAAGAAAGGAAAAAATGAAACTATCTGAAAGTCATAATTTTCAAGGTGATTTTTAGAGAAAAGCATAAGGATGAAGAAATTTTGTCATGATGCTGGTGATAGCAGATTATCCCTAGGATATTTACTTTTATTAAAACCTATCGCTTCACTTTCTTATTATCTGTAGGGCTAAGATTGCTTAGATGTTAGGAGAAGACAGCAATGGAAACAACCATTTGTTTTATCATCATCTATCTAAAATGAAAATAAAATTTATCATCATTCTATCTAAAATGCATTTATTTTCCTTGAGCTTACTGAATATATGAAAAAGAAAAAACATGTCTATGAAAGGAGCATTAGAGTTCAACTTTTATTAAAAAATCTAAAAATTAATTTAATTACCCAAATCCACTCAATACTATAAACAGGTTCTCTTAGGTGAATGGAACAGTGCATGAAAAGTTGCATTATCAATGGGACATTATGGCATTTTTCCATAGGATGGCCACATACAGATTCTTCATAAAAAGAAAACACTCTAGTGCTAACTTTGGGAGCATATGTGCTAAAATTGCAAGAATACAGAAAAAAATTAGCATGACTCCTGCAAATGCCAATTTGTGAAGCATTCTATATTTTTTATATAAAAAAGGCTTTATAATTTCAGGCATATTAGTAATTGTCTGTAATTTGAGGAAAAAAAAACATTGCTTATACAGCATAGCTTGAGCATTTGCATAAGCACCCTAGTCAATCAGGAGAGTGAACATAATGATTGATGAAATGAATTCACAAGCTCAGTGATTGAGTTCAGTTCAGTCGCTCAGTCGTGTCCAAATCTTTGCGACCCCATGAGTTGCAGCATGCCAGGCCTCCCTGTCCATCACCAACTCCCGGAGTTCACTCAGACTCACATCGAGTCAGTGATGCCATACAGCCATCTCATCCTCTGTCATCCCCTTTTCCTCCTGCCCCCAATCCCTCCCAGCATCAGAGTCTTTTCCAATNCCCTGTGTAACCTAGGACAGCTTAATTATTTTCCTTTAGCCTGAGAGTCCTCATCTGGAAGGTGGGGATACTATTGCACTGTTCCTTAGAAGGATGTGTGAGGCTTAAATGAGAGATTCATGGAACACAACTGTTGAATTGGCCAAAATTTTGTTTGGGTTTTTCTGTAATATCTAATAGAAAAACCCAAACAAACTTTTTTTGCCAACCTAATAGCACAAATTATGGTGCTGGAGGAGACTCTTGAGAGTGCAAGGAGATCAAACTAGTCAATCCAAAAGGGCTGAACATTTGCTGGAAGAACAGATATTGAAGTTGAAGCTCCAATACTTTGGTCACCTGATTGTGAAGAACAGACTTGTTGGAAAAGCCCCTGATGCTGGGAAAGACTGAAGGCAAAAGGAGAAGGGAGCAGCAGAGGATGAGACAGTTGGGTGGCAGCACCAACTCAATGGGCATTTTTATGAACAAACTCCGGGAGGGGTCACAAAGAGTTGGACACAACTTAGTGACTGAACAACAAAATAGTAGAAGCCCTGTACATAGAAAGGACTCAGTGGGCAGTGTCTATTTATATTATTGACTTTTCCTTCTTGTTACCTCCCTGCCTAACTATTGTTTTAAACCAAAAAAGTAATTTGGTTTAAAAATAATCATTTAAAGAGTTTCTAAAATAAACTAATTATACCTTCTTTTATGAAAGAATCATAAAGTCTTCACAGTTTTATGTTTAAATGATCAGTATTTGAATGCTGTGCCATTGAGTTTACCTATTACAGAAAAATCTGTTTTATAACTATAAATACTGTATTCTAAATTATTACTTATTCAAATTTAATATATCATTTTCAATTATAAGTTAAACTTGCTGCTGCTGCTGCTGCTGCTAAGTCACTTCAGTTGTGTCCAACTCTGTGCGATCCCATAGACGGTAGCCCATCAGGCTCCACCGTCCCTGGGATTCTCCAGGCAAGAACACTGGAATGGGTTGCCATTTCCTTCTCCAATGCCTGAAAGTGAAAAGTGAAAGTGAAGTCACTCAGTCATGTCTAACTCTTTGCTACCTCATAGACTGCAGCCTACCAAGCTCCTCCGTCCATGGGATTTTCCAGGCGAGAGTACTGGAGTGGGTTGCCATTGCCTTCTCCAAAGCTAAACTTAGATGTATGAATTTAAACATGACTAGTAGAAACAATTTAAAAGCAGTAGAACAAAAGAGTAGACTTTTTAATACCATTTCTATGTGTTAGAGCATGAACATATCAAATATGCAGTTCTTTTTATATTTACAATACATCAATTCAGGAATATTTCTTGACTATGTAATGGTTAAATTTATGAGTCACCCTGGAGGGTGTTTTGGGATGAGATTAACATTTAAGTTAGAACATTTTGGGTAAAGCAGATTGCCCTTCATAATGTGGGTGGGCCTCATCCAATCAAATGAAACCTTGAGTAGAACAAAAAGGTCTGCCTTCCAGAGCAGATGAGTTCTCCAGTAGGCCACCTTCAGACTTTCAGACTTCTTCATCTATACCATTAAATCTCCAGAGTTCCCAGTCTGTTTTCCCACACTGAAGACTGTGGACTTAACTAGCCTGCTTAATTATGTAACCAAATTTCTTATAATCTTTCTCTGTATGTATACATCCATAGACACTACTGGCTGGAGAACTCTGATTAATTCAAGTGTTGACTGTATCACTATTTTAAGTGCTATTTGAGACTTTTAGAAGGTTGGTCAGGAACAGATCTGGTGAACATTAATCATGCCTATGCTTTGAACTATGGTATATTCTATTGCACTTTTTTTTAAATAAACATTCCTGTGGTTAGACGCATATCTACAGAAAGAATCTAAGTTACTGACAAAAATATATAGCAACTGAAGTAGACCCATTTCAGTTGCATTTACAATCCTTGTTAGCACTGAGTAGAATATCCCCTCCCAGCTGTCTGCCCACCACTTTGTTCCTTTAGATGTTATACCTGTCCATCCCCTGAGTCAGCAGAACTCTCTGCTAATCAAAAACCTTCCCAGGCCCCTCTTGTGAAGAAGAGGAGAAAATGATAGGAGAAGCCCTCTTCTCTACTCTAATGTCCCACCTACTGACTCCCAACGTGCAGAGCTCACATTTGGACTGCCTTTGAGTATATTTCATCTCATCGGGGAGCTTCGTCTGCTATACTAAGTCAGATGAATTGCTAAAAGTGAAAGTGTAAAAACTCACAATGTTTTACTTTTTGTAGCAATGGTCCTCTTTATTCTCCAATTCTAAAACACTTCCCTTTGGTGGGAAAAGGGGACTTCTGAGACATAAATATCCAAGTGCACGTACAGCCAAATTTTGCATGTTAAGAGAGATGTCCTTTGATTCTTAGTAACTAAAATTCATCTTCCTCTTTCACATTTGATGCATTCTGCTTTATTTTTCTTCCTAGAACTCACAAGTCTTTGACATTATATATTTTATATATTTATTATAATAACTGCTATTTCTTTGTCCAGAATCTATGTTTTGTGGAGAAAGGAGCTATATTTGATATTGTTTAAACTCAAATTCCAACTGCTATAACAACTAGTAGATGATCATTAAATACTTCTTAAATACTCTTGAATAAAACTATTAACAGGTAAATGAATGAATTGTATGTTTTGAAGTAAATTCTTTCCTTCTGCGGACAATCTCAGTTTCCACCTATGTCTTTTTGCCATAAAAAAAGAAAATCTTCTCACATTTCTATTCACATTTAAAAATATTTTTTCTTAAATTAATGTATATTTAAATTTCTTTGTGGAAGTCTCAGAGCAATAAATGGTAAAATGTGCTAAAATTTCAATTAAAAAATTCATACAGTTTGCTCAGCAATATTTTTTTAGCCTTGTATTTTCACTATGTAATACTATCCTAGTATATTGCACCTGAAATCATTTTCCCCAGATCTCATTCTTTGGAAAACCCCATGTATTTGGTAGTTGGACATGCTTAATCAACAGTAATAGAATAGTTACAGTTCAATCACTTACAGATTAAAAAATCAATATATAAAAAGAGGTGATGTTCCTGACTATCTTTCCATCACATGAGGTTTTTTCTGCTTCATAAATAACCCTGCTGCTGCTGCTGCTAAGTCACTTCAGTCATGTCCCACTCTGTGCGACCCCATAGACGGCAGCCCACTAGGCTCCTCTGTCCCTGGGATTCTCCAGGCAAGAATACTGGAGTGGGTTGCCATTTCCTTCTCCAATGTATGAAAGTGAAAAGTGAAAGTGAAGTTGCTCAGTCGTGCCCAACTCTTAGCAACCCCATGGACTGCAGACTACCAGGCTCCTCTATCCATGGGATTTTCCAGGCAAGAGTACTGGAGTGGGGTGCCATTGCTGACCTCTTGTAATTCATCATCCTTCATCATAGTCTTAACAATGAGCACTGGATATCATGCTCAGCACAGTGGGTGATACAAAGATGTATAAGATATGGTTCCTGGCCTTTGAAGATTATTTTAAAAACATTAAAACATTCATGTGTGAATAACAGCAAATTCACAGTTTGCTGTTACACAATTTTATACAATTTTATTTATCTTAAAACTCATACTTAGAAATAATTCAACGTATAGTTTGTCAAGCCATTTCTGATTATCCTTAATGCTATCTCCAAGTGTTGAAATTCAGGTAGGGGTTCCTTTAACATTAATGTTTAAATTCTTTGTCTAAAGAGTATCATGTATGACCCACAACTCCTAATACATGAGTAATCTCAGGCTTTTTCCTCCTTTGCCTCATAAAAGAGAAAGCTGTTTGCCCTGCTCGTTTTCTTCTCATTTCTCCAATTTACAAGAAAACTACTGCTTGCCAAACCAATTATTTTTGAGTTTTATTAGTGTTATTGTTTGTTTGCATTTGTTTTTATTTGTGTTTTGCTATTTGGAGTGTAAAATTTGGACAAAGAGGAACAATGAAAGAAAGGAATGGGATGGGTCAAATTAGAATTTAAAAAGGAAAAAGCTGAAAGCAATTATGTCAAGAGGAACATGGAAGCGAATAAAACCTTTTAAAGGTACATGGCTTAGGTCAATATGTATATGTCACAATTTTTGAAAAACACACACAATAACCCTGGAATGGATTTAAATTTGGCTATGGATAAAGTTTATTTACTCCTGACACTACTATGAGTTTAGATCACGTGCATGGAACCACATAACTAACTACTAACATGTTTAATTTTGCTTTCCATCTATATATATTAGATGTTTATTCTAAGCTGAGCACTCTCCTAGTGTATATTTATCTAGATGTAACTCTTGTAAAAGGCTTAGCCATCATGAAACTTACATTCTAGGAAAAGGAGAGCAGAAGCACTTTAAAACAAAACCTAACAAAAATATCTTCCTATAGTAAAAATTGCTAAGAAGAATGTTTTGGGGAAAAAAAAAAAAGAACAACCCTGGGGATACCAAAATATGGTCAAAAACTTTTGAAGCAAAGAGAATCCTTAGAGCAAAGGACTGCAGTCCAGAACAAGCCTGGCATGTTAAATACAAGCAAGTAAGAAGGCCAGTGCAGGCAACAGGAGCATAGGGTGTAAACAGAGCATGCTTAGGCTGAGATAAAGTAAGTAAGGATAGACTTATTGCGTTAAATTTTGTGGGTCACAAAAAAGGAAATAGGGTTAAGTTCATGTGTTTGCTTGTTTGTCTTCTAGAAGTCATGTAAAACTTTTACAGCTTAGTCGGAAGTGATCTGTACCAAATAGTAAAACTTGAGGCCAGAATGATAAAATTGTATACTCTTAAACATTTGGGAAAGAAAATTCTGGGAACTGATATAGGAATGATCTACATTCATTGAAGGTGAACAAATTGAAGAGAAAGAGTTATAGAAGGAATAGAAACCAACAAAAATCCACTGGGGAGCCTTAAGCACTGTAGCTAGCTTTTAGTATAAACTTTTAACTGAAATGTAGTACACAGAAAAGTGTGCACACCATGCAAGAACATGCAATGTGTTATAAATGAACACATGTGGAGCTTCACCAAGACTAAAAAGGGAAAAATAAAATAAAATTGACACCTGAAAATGCCACATCTCAGCCTATCTTCTTATTTCCAGAGGATAATGCTATCCTTACATCATAATTTTTATTGTTTCCAGTTTAACTGTGGTAGTACACACATACACACAAATGTTCAGAAAAATCTCCTGATTAAAAAGGGGAGTGGGAGGTGGGGGGGGGGGGTCAANTATGCAGAGTACATCATGAGAAATGTTGGACTGGATGAAGCGCAAGTTGGAATCAAGATTGTCGGAAGAAATATCAATAACCTTAGTTGCAGATTCTATCACACTTATGGCCAAAGGCAAAGAACTAAAGAGCCTCTTGATGATAGTGGAGTGGGAGGTGGGGGGGGGGGTTCAAGATTGGGAACTCATGTACACCTGAGATGAAAATAAATAAATAAATAAATAATTTTTTAAAAAATTAAAAAAATAAAATAAAAAGTGGAAATCCTGTTATCAATATTTTGACAACATGGATAAAGCATCAGGATATTATGCTAAGCAAAATAACTCAGACAGATAAAGATAAATATTGTATGACTGCACTTACATGTGGACTCTAAATAAATTGAACATACAGGAATAGAGAAGAGATTAGTGGTGGTCAGTGTGAGTGGTTGGGGGTGTGGAAATGAATGAAGTGGTCCAAGGGTGAAAGTGAAAGTGTTAGTCGCTCAATTGTGTCGTACTTTGTCTGAGTCTTTGTGACCCCATGGGACTGTAGCCTGCCAGGGATTTGTCCATGAGATTCTCCAGGAAAGACTACTGGAGTGGATTGCCATTTCCTTCTCCAGGGCATCTTCCCAACCCAGGGATCGAAACTGAGTCTCCCTCATTGCAGGAAGATTCTTTACTGTCTGAGTCACCAGAGAAGTCTGGTCAAAGGGTACAAGCTAATAGTTACAAAATTAGTAAGTTCTGGGATGTAATGTACAGCATGGTGACTATAGTTAACACTAATGTATTGTTATTTGGAAGTTGCTAAGAAAGTAAATTTTAAAATTTTCACCACACACACAAATTTTGACTATGAAAATTGATGAATATGTTTAACCTTATTATGACAATCATTTTTCAATATATACATACATGTATTGAATCATTGTACACCTTAAACTCAGATCATATATACATTAATTATAATTAATACAATATATAATATATATATAATTAATATAATTAATATATAATTATAATTAATATATATTAATCTCAATAAGGAGGCTTCTCTGGTGATGAAGATAGTAAGGAATCTGTCTACAGTGCAGAAGACATGGGTTCAAATCCTAGGTGGGGAACATCCCCTGGAGGAGGACATGGCAACCCATTCCAGTATTCTTGCTTGGAGAATCCCATGGACAGAGGAGTCTTGTGGGCTACAGTCCATAGTGTCACAAAGAGTCAAACATGACTGAAGAAACTAAGCATGCATGCACTATTAAAATCATTTTGCATATCCTAAATTCACAAAAATTTGTGCAGACAGGCAGAGGGCTCAGAGATTTGTAGAAGAAATTTTCCCAGAAATAAAAACAGACTAAAATAGATCTTTGCAGCCAAATTCTCACATGGATAATTAAGAATGAACAAGATATAAAGCACATAGTGAAGAAAATCTATACAGGAATTCATTTCCATTTAAATTAGTTGTTCTCTCGCCTAATAGGAGGTAGTAATAATGATGATGACTGTAATGATAAGAGTAATAATAGTAAGACTCTTTTTTGCAACTACCACTAAATTAAATGATTACTATGTGCCAGATACTGAGTTAACCACTTTACAAATAGTATTCATATAATCCTCATAACATTCCTACATGTCTGTACTAAAACCCCCATTAAAGATGAGAAAAGTCCATCCTAAAGGATATTAACATGGTTTTCCTGGGTAATATATTTAATGTATGGCGAGCTAGGATCCATACCTGAACATCTGTGAATCCAGAGCCCATACTTTCAGGGACTGTACAATAAAACTTGGTGATAAAATCTAGATATATTCTATAACTTATATGGTTTTTTTTTTCTTACTGTTTGCTTGTTTCTCTGTATAATACCAAACGACATCACTAGAAAGCAAGGACTAGAGATTTTAAATTATTTTCAATTATGTCAATGAGATGACATTTGCAAAGTTTTCATATCTTGTTTTAACATCTCAGGAAGGCACAAACTGAAAGATATTGCCTATGTCTATATTCATGTTTAACTCCTTCCCCCATATTCTTGTATGAGGGGAGAAGTTGCCATAGGTCTGGAATGACAAATGTTAATTTTCCAGTCAAAAATAACTCATTCAGGAGTAACATAAATCTTGAATACATGTTTACTGAATGCATATTTATTGAATCTGTTGAAATTCTGAGAATTCAGCCAGTAGCTTAGATATTGGGCAATGTTCTAATTTTGCTTACATTTACTTTGAAAACTCTGTTTTCTTAAACACAAGATGCTATGTTATTTGTGTAATTTCCTACAGGACAAATCATTGTTCTGGACACTGGGTGCAGCAGGAGTTTCTAATACCTAAATGAGATTATACTAATCCTCCATTTAAAGCACTTAAATATCTTCCCGTTGGTTGTAAAAATATAATCCAAGACTTTTATCATTGAATATGTGGCTTTTTATTAGTCATCAAATGTCTATTGACATGTAGTGCATTGTTATGGTTTAAGGACCAATTATATATTGATTTCACAGAAAAGAAAACCCAGAATGAGGCTGTTGTGGGGCTGGTGCAATGATCCAATGGCATCAACAGACATGATTCCAGCTTCTTTTCATATTTCACCTCTACTCTTCTTAGCACATAGTTCTCTATCCCCACTCTTGTCATTTCCTGGTTACAAGATGACAATTTTTCTTCAGCTCCTGCCTTCATAATAGCCTAACTGGGGTAGGTAGGTGGGGAAAGAAAGAAAATTATGCTCCTACAAGGGAAACAATGTAAGAAGACTACTTAGTGGAATAGGACTATTTCACAAACCACCTCCAGTGTGGGGGCAGTGCTGGGAAATAGACTTTAGACAGACAGGCTGGAAAACTAAAACTAAAGTTTTATGTTTAAGGGAGAACAACTAAATAAACATTGGGTTGGTACCCAGTGGTACTTGACTAATATATGGAAAAAATGTTAGTCACTGGGGTTAGAAATTATTATTATTGCTCCCACTTAGAGAACTTATTATATATAATCTAGCCTATTCAAATTGTTCCATCTCTTGTCCTGACATAATCTTCATTTTCTCTCTACTTAATTTTAGCTGAACCACTAATTCCTTGAATCATCCGTGCACTTTCTCTGTTGTTTTACAGTTGCAGTTACTATAACTTTAGTTTGCAGAGTTCTGTCTTCTTGACTTAACTGCTGAGTTTCTTCTTTACCTAGATGTCAATTAAAGCATCTTTTACTTTATTCTCATATTCTCTTAAATGCATTTAAAATACCATTCCTTTATATTAATACTGTTCAGCCATAAAAAATAGAATAATGCTATTTGCAGCAAGATGGGTGCAACTGGAGATGATCATACTAAGTGAAGTAAGTCAGAAAGGGAGAGACAAATACCATAGGATATCACTTTTTTGTGGAATCTAAAGTATGACACAAATGTACCTATCCACAAAACAAAAAGACTCACAGACATAGAGAATAGACGTGTGGCTCTCATGGGGGCAGGGTTGGGAGAGGGAAGGAGTTGGGAGCTTGGGATTAGCAGGTGTAAACTATTACATATAGGATGGGCTAACAACAAGGTCCTACTAAGTAGCACAGGAAACCATTCTCAATATCCTGTGATAAACCATAGAGGAAAAAAATATAAAACATGTCCATATGTATAAAATGGAGTCACCTTGCTATATAGCAGAGATTGGTACAACATTGTAAATCAACTTTACTCCAATAAAAAGATAAAAATTTTAAAAGATCATTCCTTTTTGTCACATCATACTGTGAACATTCATGTATGCTTACATTATATGAACAAGTGACTAACAGAGCTGAGAATTGAGGATATATTCAATCTGTGGACACAGGAAAATATTTAAGTGATAATGTGATGAATATCATTAAGCATTTCCAAGTTTTGTTAATTCTATCCTTGTGGCCGTAAGAATATATATGTGTGCATGTGTGTGTGTGTGTGTGTGTATGTATGTATACTGGAAGTTTATACTTTTGTTAAAATTTTTTGAAAGTTTATTTTTAGTGAAAATAAAATGTTAAGGTTGGTTGTATTATTAAATTTTAGCCACTGTAGAAGACATAATAGTGAATGTGTGAATAAGTAATCTTCTAGATGTCTTATACTATGATGACATAAGTACTAACCAAGTAATGTTGGATAATTAGCTATAATTTTGAATATATCAATCTATAAATAACATTAGTATTGCACTTTAGTGTTTTCAATTTGCTTTTATACCCTATTTACTTGATTTTTAATACAGTCTAGTAAAGTGGAGATGATAAATATAATTATTTTTCTTTTACAGAACAGATAAATGTGTGGTTCAAAGAGGTTCACAGATATGCCAAAGGTCAAATTGTGAGTGGTAAAATTAGAAATTAAACATAGAACTTTTGATTCCAAATCTACTGTTTAATTAACGAATCCTGACTCTTGTGAATATGAGTATATAAAATTATCTACTTTTGTCCTCCTGAGTGTTTTGTATTCACATTTTATTAACAGGTCTTCCCTGGTGGCTCAGTGGTAAAGAATCTGCCTGCCAGTGCAGGAGGGGTGGGTTTGGTCCCTGGGTTAGAAAGATCCCCTGGAGATGGAAACAGCAATCTACTCTAGTATTCTTGCCTGGGAAATCCCATGATAGTAGAGCGTAGGCTACAGTCCATGGGATCACAAAGAGTCACATATGACTTAGTAACTGAACAAAAACAACAATTTATTAATGGGATTTCCCTGGTGGTTCTGTGGTTAAGAATCCACCTGCCAATGCAAAAGACATGGATTTGATCCCTGGGTCAGGAAGATCCCATAGAGAAGGAAATGGCAACCTATTCCAATATCCTTGCCTGGGAAATTCCAAGGACAGTGGAGCCTGGTGATCCACAGGGTCACAAAAGAGTCAGACACAACTTAGAAACTAAACAACAACACAGTTTATTAATAATGAATGCTACCTAGTTATATTTTTAAAAACATTCAGTTCAGTTCAGTCACTCAGTCATGTCCGACTCTTTGCAACCCCATGAATTGCAGCACTCCAGGCCTTCCTGTCCATTACCAACACTGGGAGTTCACTCAAATTCACCTCCATCAAGTCGGTGATGTCATCCAGCCATCTCATCCTCTGTCGTCCCCTTCTCCTCCTGCCCTCAATCTCTCCCAGCATCAGAGTTTTTTCCAATGAGTCAACTCTTCACATGAGGTAGCCAAAGTACTGGAGTTTCAGCTTTAGCATCATTCCTTCCAAAGAACACCTAGGGCTGATCTCTTTTAGAATGGACTGGTTAGATTCCTTGCAGTCCAAGGGACTCTCAAGAGTCTTCTCCAACTCCACAGTTCAAAAGCATCAATTCTTCGGCCCTCAGCCTTCTTCACAGTCCAACTCTCACATCCATACGTGACCACTGGAAAAACCAAAGTCTTGACTAGACAGACCTTTGTTGGCAAGGTAATGTCTCTACTTTTCAATATGCTATCTAGGTTGGTCATAACTTTCCTTCCAAGGAGTAAATGTCTCTTAATTTCATGGCTGCAATCACCACCTGCAGTGATTTTGGAGCCCCCCTCAAAATAAAGTCTGACACTATTTCCACTGTTTCCCCATCGCTTTCCCATGAAGTGATGAGGACAGATGTCATGATCCCCATATTCTGAATTTTGAGCTTCAAGCCAACTTTTTCACTCTCCTCTTTCACTTTCGTCAAGAGGCTTTTTAGTTCCTCTTCACTTTCTGCCATAAGGGTGGTGTCATCTGTATATCTGAGCTTATTGATATTTCTCCCAGCAATCTTGATTCCAGCTTGTGTTTCTTCCAGCCCACCGTTTCTCATGATGTACTCTGCATATAAGTTAAATAAGCAGGGTGACAATATACAACCTTGATGTACTCCTTTTCCTATTTGGAACCAGTCTGTTGTTCCATGTTCAGTTCTAACTGTTGCTTCCTGACCTGCATATAAATTTCTCAAGAGGCAGGTTGTGTGGTCTGGTATTCCCATCTCTTTCAGAATTTTCCACAGTGTATTGTGATCCACACAGTCAAAGGCTTTGGCATAGTCAATAAAGCAGAAAGAGATGTTTTTCTGGAACTCTCTTGCTTTTTCCATGATCCAGCGGATGTTGGCAATTTGATCTCTGATTCTTCTGCTATTTCTAAAGCCAGTTTGACTATCTAGAAGTTCATGGTTCACGTACTGCTGAAGCCTGGCTTGGAGAATTTTGAGCATTACTTTACTAGTATGTGAGATGAGCGCAATTGTGCGAGCATTCTTTGGCATTGCCTTTCTTTGGGATTGGAATGAAATCTGACCTTTTCCAGTCCTGTGGCCACTGCTGTGTTTTCCAAATTTGCTGGCNTTTCTCATGATGTACTCTGCATAGAAGTTAAATAAGCAGGGTGACAATATACAGCCTTGATGTACTCCTTTTCCTATTTGGAACCAGTCTGTTGTTCCATGTTCAGTTCTAACTGTTGCTTCCTGACCTGCATATAAATTTCTCAAGAGGCAGGTTGGGTGGTCTGGTATTCCCATCTCTTTCAGAATTTTCCACAGTGTATTGTGATCCACACAGTCAAAGGCTTTGGCATAGTCAATAAAGCAGAAAGAGATGTTTTTCTGGAACTCTCTTGCTTTTTCCATGATCCAGCGGATGTTGGCAATTTGATCTCTGATTCTTCTGCTATTTCTAAAGCCAGTTTGACTATCTAGAAGTTCATGGTTCACGTACTGCTGAAGCCTGGCTTGGAGAATTTTGAGCATTACTTTACTAGTATGTGAGATGAGCGCAATTGTGCGAGCATTCTTTGGCATTGCCTTTCTTTGGGATTGGAATGAAATCTGACCTTTTCCAGTCCTGTGGCCACTGCTGTGTTTTCCAAATTTGCTGGCATATTGAGTGCAGCACTTTCACAGAATTCCAGCACCTCCACTAGCTTTGTTCATAGTGATGCTTTCTAAGGCCCACTTGACTTCACATTCCAGGATGTCTGGCTCTAGGTGAGTGATCACACCATCATGATTATCTTGGTCGTGAAGATCTCTTTTGTACAGTTCTTCTGTGTATTCTTGCCACCTCTTCTTAATATCTTCTGCTTCTGTTAAGTCCCTACCATTTATGTCCTTTATCGAGCCCATCTTTGCATAAGTGTCCCCTTGGTATCTCTAATTTTCTTGAAGAGATCTCTAGTCTTTCCCATTCTGTTGTTTTCCTCTATGTCTTTGCATTGATCATTGATGAAGGCTTTCTTATCTCTTCTTGCTATTTTTTGGAACTCTGCATTCATATGCTTATATCTTTCTTGTTCTCCTTTGCTTTTCACTTATTTTCTTAAAACATTATGTATACCCTAAACATCTTGAACATGTTTTCTATGTAAAATGCTCATTACTGAAGGTCTAAATTGCTTATTCCTTGGTGAAGTAAACAACTTACCCAGCTTTGCCAAGAATTTCTCTGTGTTTAAACCTCCTAAGCCCCAGTAACTCCCTTGATCCTAGGAAAATTAGAACACTTGCTCCCCCTCGTGAAGCTGTGGAAGACAGAATGCTAAGCCCTATGTTATTTTGAGTAGTCTTAGAATTGCAGATGCTTCAACTGATAATAAGGAATCTTGAAAGACAAGAAATTGTTGACACAGTTTAATAAAGAGTTCAACTTTTTATTAAGCTATTAAGCATTGTAAAAATAATTTATCCAGAAGTCTAAAGAAAGGAAGCAGAGAGTAGAAGTATTTTAAGGAAAAAATATTTATATCAACAATTTCTAAAGCAATGCCAGTATATTAACTGAAAGAGGGTTTCAATACTGTGTGGATTGTGACTGTGTGCAACCTGCCAGGCTATAAATGACCAGCTAGTTCTGGTTTGATCCTCACAACAAGGACAGTAATGTTGATTATAAGAGAATAATTGAAAAATGACTCAATCAAAAACTATTTTTTGTTGTAAAAATACTATATATGTCATTGAACCAAGCCAATTTATGATTAGAAAGAGGTGTAACAGATGAGCGTGCTGAAAGAAGCTTGAAAACAAAGATGTAACAGATAACATTGCTAGAACTTCACAAGAGATGTGTCATTTCCTCTTAGATAATGAGAATGCTGTTAATGATTACAGATTCTCTAGAAAAATGTTGCTGAGCATCATATTGGAACTTAGGGAATATCTCTGTTAAATAAACATTTAAAATTATTACAATGACAATATATTTAGCATATATTGTAAGCATACATAATATTTATATGTATTTTCATTACTAGAGTTATCCCATGTGATTTCCATCTATCCAAAATGATGTTATATATTTAATGAATGTTTTCATTGGTTTCAACTACATGGATAGATATTGATGATATATCTTTAATTGTACTTCCTTTTGTTTTTAAAATATAAAATAACAGATTTAAAAAATTGGGTGGGGGAGAAGAGGGAAAGGGTGAGATAAATGAAGAGAGTAGTATGGATGCGTATACAGTAGCACATGTAAATAGACAGCCAATGGGAATTTGCTGTATGACTCAGGGAACTCAAACTGGGGCTCTGTAATAACCTAAAGGGGTGGGAATAAGTGGGAGGTGGGAGGGAGATTTGAGAGGGAGGGGGCATATGTATACCTATGGTTAATACATGTTGATGTATGACAGAAATCAAACCAATATTGTAAAACAATCATCAACTAATTTAAAATAAATAAATATAAAAACTTTGAAAAAATTTATACATTATCTGTGGTGTTAAAAAAAAGAAAAGTTGCACTTTATTTGTGAAACTCTTCCATTATTATAGAAAAAGGGAACATGCAGCTCAGATTACTCAACCTCTTACCCTTACCTACTCTGGCGGCTCAGAGGATAAAGAGTCTGCCTGCAAAGCAAGAGACCTGGGTTCGATCCCTGGGCTGGGAAGATCCCCTGGAGAAGGAAATGGCAACCCACCACAGTATTCTTGCCTGGAGAATTCCATGGATAGAGGAGCCTAGTGGGCTATAGTCTATAGGGTTGCAAAGAGTCAGACATGACTGAGCGACTTCACACACACACACACACATACACACACACACGCTAAATCACATTAGAAAGTCTGTATGAGTCACTTGTCCAGACTCCCTTGAAGCCAGGAGTGGTCAGTGAAACATAAGCACAAGTCTGATCATGCTCCCTACCCCTTATCTTTTTCCCTTTTCTTTCTTGGAACAGGAGAAAACAATAATTGCACAAACTTTTGAGTCATTGGTTCAGCAGTAGCCTATCTCCCAATTGTTTTTTTATTATATTAGACAAATAAACATTATTTATGTTTATAGCAACAGAAGTCATATTTTCCGTTATTTTCAGCTGAAATCTTGTTTAATTGACATTAACAGATTTTCAGACAAAGTTGAATTTATACTATCAATGTCTTTTGAATCAGTTATATTAAATTTAAGAGTTAGTAAAACAATGAAACAGAAGTGAAAGGGAAGAAATTTATTGAAAATCAAATATGTTTACAAATGATATGTTTGCAAAAATGATACTGAACTTTAAAAATATATTAGAAATAATTTTGATGTTAGAGATTTTATTTAAAAAATTTAAGCTTCTTAATACTCTGTTGACTCTCCTCTGTGGAAAATGATAATACTACCATGCAGGAAGTTCCTGCCAACTCTCATTCCTTATCTCCTATTGTTTTGTTAATTGAGTTATTATTTTTAAATAAGGTTTATAATATTTATATTTTACAAACATTTTGAAATGGTTTAGTAGGTTTCTTTGTTCATTTTTTTAAAGAGATGTAATGCCCACACCTTGCTTCTCCATTCCAGGTTTCTGCATTATTTGACTAAATATTTGTCTTTTACTAAGGACCTCAAATATCAATGTTCTATTCCTGAGGTTCTGACATACATAAAATATTTTTCATGTTGCTTTTGTAACTGAAGAAAATGTATCCTGTATACAATTAATTAGATGCTTTATGTTTTTTGAAAACTATGTAAATATTCAGTTTAGTTCAGTTCAGTCACTCAGTCATGTCCGACTCTTTGCGACCCCATGAATCGCAGCACGCCAGGCCTCCCTGTCCATCACCAACTCCCAGAGTTCACTCAGATTCATGTCCATCGAGTCAGTGATGCCATCCAGCCATCTCATCCTTGGTCATCCCTTTCTCTTCCTGCCCCCAATTCCTCCCAGCATCAGAGTCTTTTCCAATGAATCAACTCTTCACATGAGGTGGCCAAAGTACCGGAGTTTTAGCTTTAGCATCATTCCTTAAATATTACTCAATCATAATTTTTTTTAAAGGAAATATTTATTTCAGAAAGATTTTTCTTCTTTTATGCCTAAATCCTCATGTTCAATTGCTTTTTTTGTCAGAAGCCATAATTTTGCTTATTCTTTATAATATTGCATATTCCAAATCACTTATCTTCTCAAAAATCAGCCATTAATCATTTTATATTTCAATTTTTTATTTTCTGTTAGGGGATAATCACTCATAATCACTATGCAATTTTGAATTGCATTTATTTTTATGTCCCTTGCTTCTAACATGGAGTTTATTTCTGTTATCTTTTTCTGTGCTATCATTTTATGCTAGACTTTTTTTTCACCTCTTTCACATTTCAATTATCTATTCTTCAATCATATTCACCTACTCTTTGAGTTTCTTTTATTATTAACATCATTTGAAGCAATGCCTATTAAAAATGGTTTGTTTTCTTGATAAGTGCTCTTGAAATGTGATGTCTTTGTATGCATTTACCTTGTGTGTTTTTTTCTTTTTTTTATTCCTAAGTATTTTATTCTTGTTTTAAATTTTTATTGGAGTATAGTTAATTGAAACTCCAGTACTTTGGCCACCTCATGCAAAGAGTTGACTCATTGGAAAAGACCCTGATGCTGGGAAAGATTGGAGGCAGGAGGAGAAGGGGACCACAGAGGATGAGATGGCTGGATGGCATCATGGACTCGATGAACGTGAGTCTGAATGAACTCCAGGAGATGGTGATGGACAGGGAGGCTTGGCATGCTGCAATTCACGGGGTCACAAAGAGTCAGACATGACTGAGCGACTGAACTGAATTGATTGACAATGTTGTTAGTTTCAGGTGTATAGTAAAGACATTCAGTTATATATATATATTCATTCTTTTTTTTTTTTTTTTACTTTATTTTACTTTACAATACTGTATTGGTTTTGCCATACATCAACATGAATCTGCCACGGGTATACATGAGTTCCCAATCCTGAATCCCCCTCGGGCCTCTCTCATTAAAAGATGAATGATAAGCAGGAAAGACATAGACATAACTTGTCCATTAGAAAAGAGAAAACAAAACAGGGAGGTGTTTTCTCTTTTCTAATGGACAAGTTATGTCTTGTATCTTTCCTGCTTATCACTCATCTTTTAATGGAGCCAATTATTTGTTGGTAAAGATTATGGAAACTGTAAATTGGAGTGAGACAAGGCAGCTCTCAGCTTTAATTAGGGTATGCCTTATCAACATATATTTTTTTAATATTTCTGTATATTTGTTGCTTAAAATCTGTGAATCACAGGTTAGTTCTCTACATCTCAGGCTCTATGTGTTGATAGTTTTCTCAGTATCTTTCCTCCATCTCCCTGTCTAACATCTGTTCACCTCCTTCAGTAGAGGATTGCAGTAGTTGTCAGTATGGATTTTTATTTGAGTCTACCTTCCAGGTCATCCTGTTGAGCCTAACCCATAGTCATTCGAAGCACATAGTCCTAGAGCTTATCACTCCCATCACTGGCCAATTCCATATCCCTTTCAAAACTATGATATTTAAGTTAATGGAAATTTTAAGTTTTATTTCATTTTTGAAGAGTAATAAGCTATAGGAAACCACCAGAAATAATGGCCTTAAACTTGGAGTGAGACTTCATTTTACCATGTAAATAAAGTAATAACAATAGACTACAATGTTTAAGCAAACATTATGTGTTTGTTCTCTGAAATACAGACTACAATCTATAGAAACAAAAGAGATCATACAGGCTGTAAATCTCCTATTAAAAATCCCTCTTGGTTGAGAACTTATTTGTTGATTTCTAATGACTCTATCAAAATTTGATGAGGGTTTGGCAAGAAAAGCAGCCCTGCATTGTCCTCAATGAGCTAAAGGCACTTATATTTGAATATCACACAGGGTCCATAGAATGTGCCACTAGGAAAGCAGTTCAAATCAGAGCATCCATTCCCTGTGCATATTCTCCTGGATATGCCTGCTGAGCATTGGCTGTATATCTTGGGAAATACCTCTACCATTTTCTTCCATCACTGAAGCTCAGGAATCAAACTGAATAGTCAGAGAGAGGGCAGAACCAGGACAGGTAATACCTGAAAATTCCTAAGGACTTTGATGGAGATTGTTTGAAATTTATAAAAATGAGGATCCTTATTAACTCTCGGTACATGCTACTTTTTAAAAATACACTAGTGATCAAATTCTCTATCTAGGGACTCTGCTATGATATTAATAAATTTCCAGTTTGTGTCATAGCTATATGTATTCTTTATTAATTTCTGCTATCATATGGATAGCATTTAAAGGCAAATGGGTGAGATATGGAGAAGATGGCAGAGGAATAGGATGGGGAGACCACTTTCTCCCCCACAAATTCATCCAAAGAACATTTCAACGTTGAGTAAAATCCACAAAACAACTTCTGAATGGTGGCAGAGGACAACAGGCATCCAGAAAAGCAGAACATTGACTTCAAAAACAGATAGGAAAAATGCAAAAGACGAAAAAACAGACAAAGGAGGTAGGGAGGGAGCTCAGTTCCAGGAAGGGAGTCCTGTCCCAGGAAGAGAGTCTTAAAAAGAGAGAAGTTTCCAAACACCAGGAAACACTCTCACTGCCAAATATGTGGCGAGCCCTGGAAGCACAGAGGGCAACATAACAGGGAAGAAAAATAAATAAATAATTAAAACCAACAGATTACGAGCCCAACAGTAACTCCCCCAGCGAAAAAGCAGAGCAGACGCCTGCACCCACCACTAGCAAGTGGGGGCTGAACTAACTTGGGCTAGCACACCAGACTGTGGGACAGTTACCACGTGAAAAGCTCTCATATAAGATACCGCCAGGACCACACATAGAACAAAGGATGGAACAGAAATAGCCGGCTGCAGACCATCCCCACCGGTGACAGGCAGCCAGAGCCGTAAGGGCTGGAAACTGACAATCGCAGCACCGGAGAGACTTTACTTACCAAACTGCAAGCAAGCTTCTCTGCTAGCTAAGACTGATTGGGGTGCTGGACAGATACCTCCTGCCTGAAAAGGGGGTGCCAGTGGTACACCCAGAAAACTGAGCAGCAGGAAAAGGTGACAAGCCGTGCAACAGCACTCACCAAACACCTGAGCTACTGGGTCCTGGGAAGGGAACAGAGCGCAGGCCCAACCAAACCTGTGACTACCTGGGTGCCAAGCCTGAGCAGATTAGACCAGGGAGGGGCACACAGCCTAGAGCTGGCCTCAGACAGTGCCCGGCGGAGAAACGTAGAGCCTGAGTGGTGTGTGCCATGTGCAGGGGCATGCCCAGCGTGGCTGAGGCACTGCGAATACACACCAGTGCTATTTGGTAGCAGCATCCCTCCCTCCCCACAGCGTGACTGACCTAGTGAGCCTTAAAAAAAAAAAGAAAGAAAAAAAGTGATTTCCACCACCCCCCTTGTGGCAGGGCGGAAATCAGACACTGAAGAGACCAGCAAACAGAAGCAGCTAAATAGAGAGAACCACTGTGGAAGTGACCCCACACTGTCTACAATACCAGAGAAAATGCCAGAAATATCTACTATTTTTATGACCATTCTCTCTTTTTTTTATTATTATTACTATTATTTTTGGTAGATTTTTTATTTGGTTGTTTTTTTTTTCTCCTTTTTATTCTCCTTTTTTTTAATTTTTAAGTTCTCTATTTCTCCTTTAATTTTAATTTCTATAACCTATCACTTTTCAAAAAAAAAAGACCCTATTTTTAAAGCAAATACCATATATATATATATATATATATATATATAAAATTTTTTTTTAGCCTTTTGTTTTTTTGTATGGATGTTGGTGTTGATTCTTAATAATTTCCGTGACTTTTTTTTTTCTTTTTTCCTTTCTTCTTGCTCTTCTTCTTTTCTTTAATATTGTATTTTTGAAAACCCAACCTGTACTCTAGATTTTTAATCTTTGTAGTTTGGAATTTGTTGTCAATTTCTTACATTTAAAAACCCAGTCTTCAGTACCCAATTTTATCAGAGAGCAAGATTACTGGCTTGACCACTCTCTCCTCTTTTAGACTCTCCTTTTTCTCCAGCAAGTTGTCTCTCTCTCCTCCCTCCCCCTTCTCTTCTCTACCCAACTCTGTGAATCCCTGTGTGTTCCAGACGATGTAGAACACCTAGAGAACTGGTTATTGGCTGGATCTGCCTCTCCCCCTTTTCATTTCCCTCTTTTATCCTCCTGGNGGATGCAGGATGCTTGGGACTGATGCATGGGGATGATCCAGGGAGATGGTGTGGGGTGGGAGCAGGGAGGGGGTTTGGGATTGGGAGCTCATATACACTCGTGGCTGATTCATGTCAGTGTATGACAAAGCGAATACAGTACTGTAAAGCAAAACAAACTAAAAAAGAAAAATTAAAAAGAAAAAAAAATAAAGGCAAATGGACTTCCCTTGTGGCTCAGCTGGTAAAGAATCCACCTGTAATGTGGAAGACCTGGGTTCAACCTCTGGTTTGGGAAGATGCCCTGGAGAAGGGAAAGGCTATCCACTCCAGTATTCTGGCCTGGAAAATTCCATGGACTACATTCCTTGGGGTTGCAAAGAGTTGGACACGACTGAGTGTTTTCACTTTCACTTTCTAAAGGCAAATATTATTACCATTCAGCAAACCTTCATTCTAATTACTCAATAAAATCTTGATGAATATATACAATTGTTTTACAAAAGACAATGTATTTCTAACTAAAGGAAGGTATAAGTCAAGCTGTAATTATTTGATGTCAAGGATAAAAAATGTATCATAAGATACAACTGAAAAGAATCGAACAAATGTATTTATATTTATTGCAAGTTCAAATGTTCTATTTTGCCTGAACATATTGGAGAAGGAAATGGCAACCCACTCCCAGTGTTCTTGCCTAGAGAATCCCAGGGACAGGGGATCCTGGTGGGAGGCCGTCTACATATAGGGTTGCAGAGTCGGACACAACTGAAGCGACTTAGCAGCAGCAGCAGCAGCAGCAGCATAGAGACTTGAGGGGGCTTCTGTCTGGCTTAGTGCAGGAGATGAATGTTTGAACCCTGGGTCAGGAAGATTCCCCAGAGATGGAAATGGCAACACACTCCAGTATTCCTGCCTGGGAAATTCCACAGACAGAGGAGCCTGGCAGCTACAGTCCATGAAGTCACAAAGAGTCAAACATGACTGAGCATGCAACATGCATGCAGAGACTTAAGAAGCACTAGTTAAGAAGCCTATGTTAAACTGCAATTACAGATCAATCACAGAATTGTACTCATTTGACACAGAAGCAAACAAGCAAAATTGTATCTCTATCTCTCGGCAGATAGCTAATGTTGTTAAGAGTAGGATAAAGTCTCTCTACCTATACATTCCTTAACAGACTCAGGCTTACTGAGCCTCTACCATCTGATAATTACATATGGACTCTGTGACCTAATTTCTTATTATGATAGGTAAAAAGAGGTTGTAGTACACTTGCTATCTTATACTTCATTTATATACTTTAGAAATGATCATTTTCTGCTTAGAGCTGATTCTAAAAGTAGCCATATCACCTCTCCTGAAAGCACAGGGGCTATAAAAAGTAACTAATCACTTTTTCTATGGAATAAGATGGATAATAGACAATTAAATGCATTTTATGGTGTATGTGTGTGATGTATATGTGCATCAACTATCAAATACATCCTGACAAATACTGTATCATCTGTTTAGGAATACAGTGTATACCTAAAATGTGGAAGATGTGTTACCTGCTTCACAAATGTTTAATTCTGAGAAAAAATGTATTATTATTAAATATCCTATATATGGGCTTCCCAGGTGGCCATAGTGGTAAAGAATTCATCTGCCAATGCAGGAGACCTGAGATGCCAGTTCAATCTCTGGAACTGGAAGACCCCTTGTAGAAGGAAATAGCAACACACTCCAGTATTCCTACCTGAGAAATGTCACAGACAGAGGAGCCTGGTGGGCTACAGTTCAAGGGGTCACAAAGAGTTGGACATGATTGAATGACTGAACACACACATGTGTGCAAATTATCTTATCATTTAAGGAGTCCAGGGTTTGGGCTGAGTGTTCAAAAAATAAATCTATAATTTAAAACATCACCTCATTAAATAAGCTTTCTCTACCCCTGTCAATATTCACTCTAGCATTAACTGAAACATACATATGACATGCATTATACAAATGCACTTTTCGAAATACAGATGGCTCTTAGAAATCTACTGTAGATACTTTTCCACATATTACTATTTTTACTTCCTTTTTTATTATTGCTTTGGATATACAAATTAAAATATTAGATTAAAATTTCATATACTTTTTGATTAAATATTTTGGAGAATCACATCTATATTTCATCAGTATAAAAGATATTATATGGCAAGTAAAAATATTTGCAGCAATATGGAAACTCAAGTCATTTTTCTTCCCTTATTTTACTATTTTTCAAAAAACAATACAAAATAATATGTGGTGAAGCAAATAACTTATGATATATTGCAGTAATACTCTCACCACAGTCACCAAAATGTTCAAGAATTCAGCAGAAGTTCAAGATATAAGAATATCTGGGAAACTTTGTAAGTAACTCAACAATAATTGGAAAATATATAAAATATTTTACTTTAGGCTGTAGTACTGACATTTTCTAATTACCTTCTTACCTCAAAAAGTACTTCTAAAGTTTTCAATAAGTAGATTTAGAAAGCATTAGAGATTAGGCTAATCATACTAAATGCATTAAATATCTATTGATTGGGAGATAATTTATATATTATGACATAGTTTCTTCCCACCTAAGAACATGGGATGACTTTTCTTTTTTTGCAGATCTCATGTTGTCTTTCAATAAATGTGCTCTCACTTTGTTCATATGCAGTCTCTGTATTTTTTTAATTAAATTTATGGGTAAGTATTTCATAAAGTTTCCTGATTTTGGTTTGATGAATTTGTTATTCTTGTTGTTCATTGTGAATAGATTAATTTCCCATTTCTTTTATTAGTTGTTTGCTGCTAAATTCAAGACAACATACTAATTTTTGTAGTCACTAATTTTATATCAAGTCACTTTATCAAGTTACTTACTCATTTTAGTAGCTGAGAACAAAGATGAGGGCTGTAAGTATTAATCATATTATCACAAAGAAACATAATTTTAACTCTTTTACAAAGTTTATATTGACTTATGAATTCTTATATTTGTAAAAACTCAAAAAAAATTACATAATATGATGAGAGATAGGTTCCCATTAACTTATTTGTTTTAAATAATTGTAGAATTTTGTCCTATAAGGTAATGTTTGTTTAAAGATTCTGATAAATAGCTTCTTCCTTCTGTTTCTGTTGTACTCATAATTTTCATTAGGAATGAATTTTTATGTTAGAAAATGCCTTATTGTAACCTACCAATAGAATTTTTCTCTTTTTGAAAAATTCTCCTTGAATGTATGAAGGTAAAATTTATATATATAAAACTTTTTATATTGAGTCACATTTTTAATAATGGAATAAAGCCTTCTTAGTAATTTTACATTATATTTCCACATATTCATTGCTTTTATTTGTTGATACTTTATTTAAGAATATGTATTTTTATACTGATAAATAATTTCTCTGTGTTTGTTTTTGTCTCTCACTTTTTCTCTCTTTTTTTTCTTTTTGAGATTGGAAACTTAAGTTGATCTCATAAAACAAACTGAAGAATTGTCTCTCTTTATACATTGAAAACAATGGAAACAATGAGAGACTTTATTTGGGGGGACTCCAAAATCACTGCAGGTGGTGACTGGAGACATGAAATTAAAAGACAGCTGCTCCTTGGAAGAAAAGCTATGACCAACCCACANTCTCACTTTTTCTCTCTTTTTTTTCTTTTTGAGATTGGAAACTTAAGTTGATCTCATAAAACAAACTGAAGAATTGTCTCTCTTTATACATTGAAAACAATGGAAACAATGAGAGACTTTATTTGGGGGGACTCCAAAATCACTGCAGGTGGTGACTGGAGACATGAAATTAAAAGACAGCTGCTCCTTGGAAGAAAAGCTATGACCAACCCACACAGCATATTAAAAAGCAGAGACATTACTTTACCAACAAAGGTCTGTCTAGTCAAATCTATGGTTTTTCCAGTAGTCATGTATGGATGTGAGAGTTGGACTATAAAGAAAGCCGAGTGCAGAAAAATTGATGCTTTTGAACTGGGGTGTTGGAGAAAACTCTTGAGAGTCTCTTGTACAGCAAGGAGATCCAACCAGTGCATCTTAAAGGAAATCAGTCCTGAATATTCATTGGAAGGAGTGATGCTGAAGCTGAAGCGCCAATACTTTGGCCACCTGATGCAAAGAACTGACTCGTTGAAAAAGACCGTGATGGAAAAAGATTGAAAGTGGGAGGAGAAGGGGATGACAGAGAATCAGATGATTGGATGGCATCACAGACGAGATGGACATGAGCTTGAATCGACCCTGGGAGTTGGTGATGGACAGGGAAGCCTGGCATGCAGCAGTCCATAGGGTCACAAAGAGTCGGACAGGACTGAGCAACTCAACTGAACTGATAACTTGAAATAATTTAAATGAACTGAGAATGAAGCTGCGTAGCAGTTGGTTAAAACTTAGTTGATCTAGCTTCCTTACACTGTAGTTTTTAAACATGTATTCTGTTTCTACCATTGTAATGCATATTTTCAACTTGTCTATTTCTTGAATCAGTTTTGGTAATTTATATTTGTTAAAAATCACCCATTTTGTCAAAATTTTTCAAATGTGTTCCATAAAGTTTAGTATGAGGTGATGTTTAATGCTTTTATTTCTCCTGTATCTTTATTATTTCTCATTTTTCACTCTCATTCATGCGTGTTTCCTCTGTCAGCCTTTTAATAAATATCATTTGACTTTTAAAAATATGAGCTTCTGAATTTTATGCATACTGATGACTATCTCTTGTTTTTTCTTAAATTTTATTCTATCTTTATTAAATTCATCTTCCTATTTTTTCTTAGTTTATCTTGTTAAATAATGGTGTTCCTTGCCTAATTGCTTAAAAATAAATCAATTAAATTTGGTCGTTCATCCTTTTAATAATGACAGTACATAAAACTATAAACTTACTCTTGATACATAAACAACTTCACCCAATAGTTTTTGATATGAAGTGTTCTCATATTTATTGCTTTTTTTATATTTTAAAATTTCCCATTGGATTCTCCAAAGGTACTCTATAACTATTATTCTTGACACAAAAGTAGTTGCAGATGACCAACAAAACACAGGGCCTAAAAATGGTCAGCTTTATAGAACTTAAAAAGATTCATTTTATGAAATTATTTATGAGTTCTAATCTGTGCACTATTTTGTAAATTTTCCACAGATTTAAAAAAACATAAGCATTCTGTATGAGATAGCCATGATTCTAAATATCTTTATCAAATTTATTTGATTAATTGCATTTTTGTTCTGTGTTAATATTTGTTGCCTTTTACATCACTCAGACTTTGAAGAGATTGAAATCTACATTTCTAATTTTGTAAATTTTTTTTGCATTTCCAAGATTTTTTTTATGTATTTTGCTACTCTTTGCTCTATAGGGATTTTTAACTCTTATCTACCATGTGTTTTCTTCTCTTTTTTTAATTATTTTTTTAATTTTTATTTTTACTTCATTTTGCTTTATAATACTGTATTGGTTTTGCCATACATTGACATGAATCCACCACGGGTGTACATGAGTTCCCAAACCTGAACCCCCCTCCCATCTCCCACCCCATATCATCTCATTGGATCATCCCCATGCAACAGCCCCAAACATCCTGTATCCTGTATTGAACATAGACCAGNTCTTGTAGGCAGCATATATAGGGGTCTTGTTTTTGTATCCATTCAGCCAGTCTTTGACTTTTGGTTGGGACATTCAACCCACTTATGTTTAAGGTAATTACTGATAAATATGATCTTGTTGCCATTTACTTTATTGTTTTGAGTTCAGGTTTATATACCCTTTTTATATTTCCTGTCTAGAGAATATCCTTTAGCATTTGTTGGAGAGCTTGNCTTTTGGTTGGGACATTCAACCCACTTATGTTTAAGGTAATTACTGATAAATATGATCTTGTTGCCATTTACTTTATTGTTTTGAGTTCAGGTTTATATACCCTTTTTATATTTCCTGTCTAGAGAATATCCTTTAGCATTTGTTGGAGAGCTTGTTTTGTGGTACTGAATTCTCTCAGCTTTTGCTTGTCTGTAAAGCTTTTGATTTCTCCTTCATATTTGAATGAAATCCTTGCTGGGTACAGTAATCTGGGCTGTAGGTTATTTTCTTTCATCACTTTAAGTATGTCTTCCCATTCCCTCCTGGCCTTAAGAGTTTCTATGGAAAGATCTGTGGTTATCCTTATGGGAATCCCCTTGTGTGTTATTTGTTGTTTTTCCCTTGCTGCTTTTAATATTTGTTCTTTGTGTTTGACCTTTGTTAATTTGATTAATATGTATCTTGGGGTGTTTTGCCTTGGGTTTATCCTGTTTGGAACTCTCTGGGTTTCTTTGACTTGGGTGATTATTTCCTTCCCTATTTTAGGGAAGTTTTCAACTATTATCTCCTCAAGTATTTTATCATGGTCTTTCCTTTTGTCTTCTTCTTCTGGAACTCCTATAATTCGAACAGTGGAGCATTTCATATTGTCCTGGATATCTCTGAGATTGTCCTCATTTCTTTTAATGCGTTTTTCTTTTTTCCTTTCTGATTCATTTATTTCTACCATTCTATCTTCTATTTCACTCACCCTATCTTCTGCCTCTGTTATTCTACCATTTTTTGCCTTCAGAGTGTTTCTGATCTCATTTATTACATTATTCATTATATATTGACTCTTTTTTATTTCTTATAGGTCCTTGTTAAACCTTTCTTGTGTCTTCTCAGTCCTTGTCTCCAGGCTATTTATCTGTGATTCCATTTTTATTTCAAGATTTCAAGATCAGTTTCACTATCATTATTTGGAATTCTTTCTCAGGTAGATTCCCTATCTCCTTCTTTTGTTTGGTTTGGTGGGCATTTCTCCTGTTCCTTTACCTTCTGCGTATTCCCTTATCTCTTCATCTTGGTTATATTGCTGCATTTGGGGTGGCCTTTCTGTATTCTGGGTATTTGTGGCATTCTCTTTATTATGGAGTTTCCTCGCTCTGGGTGGTGTTGTATCAGTGCCTTGTCAAGGTTTCTTGGTTAGGGAAGCTTGTGTCAGTNGATTATTTCCTTCCCTATTTTAGGGAAGTTTTCAACTATTATCTCCTCAAGTATTTTATCATGGTCTTTCCTTTTGTCTTCTTCTTCTGGAACTCCTATAATTCGAACAGTGGAGCATTTCATATTGTCCTGGATATCTCTGAGATTGTCCTCATTTCTTTTAATGCGTTTTTCTTTTTTCCTTTCTGATTCATTTATTTCTACCATTCTATCTTCTATTTCACTCACCCTATCTTCTGCCTCTGTTATTCTACCATTTTTTGCCTTCAGAGTGTTTCTGATCTCATTTATTACATTATTCATTATATATTGACTCTTTTTTATTTCTTATAGGTCCTTGTTAAACCTTTCTTGTGTCTTCTCAGTCCTTGTCTCCAGGCTATTTATCTGTGATTCCATTTTTATTTCAAGATTTCAAGATCAGTTTCACTATCATTATTTGGAATTCTTTCTCAGGTAGATTCCCTATCTCCTTCTTTTGTTTGGTTTGGTGGGCATTTCTCCTGTTCCTTTACCTTCTGCGTATTCCCTTATCTCTTCATCTTGGTTATATTGCTGCATTTGGGGTGGCCTTTCTGTATTCTGGGTATTTGTGGCATTCTCTTTATTATGGAGTTTCCTCGCTCTGGGTGGTGTTGTATCAGTGCCTTGTCAAGGTTTCTTGGTTAGGGAAGCTTGTGTCAGTGTTCTGGTGGGTGGATCTGGATTTCTTCTCTCTGGAGTGCAATGAAGTGTCCAGTAATGAGTTATGAGATGTCAGTGGTTTTGGAGTAACTTTGAGCTACCTGTACGTTGAAGCTCAGGGGTGTGTTCCTGTGTTGCTGGAGAATTTGCCTGGTATGTTTTGCTCTGGAACTTGTTGGCCCTTGGTTTCAGTGTAGGTATGGAGGCATTTGATGAGCTTCTATTGATTAATGTTCCCTGGAGTCAGGAGTTCTCTGATGTTCTCAGGATTTGGACTTAAGCCTCCTGCTTCTGGTTTTCAGTTTTATTTTTACAGTTGCCTCAAGACTTCTCCATCTATACAGCACCAATGATAAAACATCTAGGTTAGAGATGAAAAGTTTCTCCACATTGAGGGACACCCAGAGAGGTTCACTTCACTTTTCCTTGGTTGTCTCTTGAATTCTTTCCCTCTGTCGAGAAGCCAAGAACCCTCACTTGGCCATGAGTCTATCTTAAGGATGCCTGCAGCCCCCGGGATGTGACAGCTCCCACTCCAGCCACACAGCAACAATACTCTATGGTACCAGCCAGGCAGCAGGCAGGACAGAGCAGCTCAGAATGCAGGCCTGGAGCTGCTGGTGCCATCTTTCCATAACAAGAAGACACCCTGTGTAGAGAGGCTTCATTTTCCTGTTGCGGAGCTCACAGAGACTGCTGAATTTGACCAATCCTTCTACCCAAGAGCTGAGGAAGTCTTTCAAAATCTACTATGTGTTTTCAAATCAACAAAAAAATCTGTCCTTATTAATGCTTTAGTTAGCCTTAAAAATTCTAACTTGTCTAAATATATTTCCTCTTCATTATTATGTGTATTTAACCCTTATTTCCTTGTTCATTTTATTTCATTTCAATATCTTTTTATTTCTTTCATATTAATTTTCCTCTTTTTATTGTTCAAGAGCATATAATTGGGCAGTATTTTTTGACCTTTCGTCTTTTCTTTCTAATGAAAGAAATCAATGCATTCACGTTCAATGATGATGTTTAGACAATTGTGCTTCTTATATCTCACATAACATTTCTTTTTCTTTTTTTCTTTTTTTTTACTTCACTAGTTGCTCATTTTGATTTTCCATATTTTTGTTGGTTGGATAACAGTTTTTTCCCCCCAAGGGAAAACCTCTGTGTTTCAGTCAACTATATTTTGAGAGGATGGGGGCAGTAACAAACGACCTAATATTCCCTGGTTTTCTAGCAACAACTAAAAATTAACCATAGTATATAATCTCATATGTCATGTTCTTAATGTCTATTCAGTAAATCGTTTTTTTCCATAGAGAAACATTAATGAAGGCCATGTTAATCCATTTAGAGGGTTTGCCAGAGGACCTATGACCTTGCCAATCTAGGCCATTTTATTTTCATATTAACTTTACATAAGCAAAAGTCTACCAAGTATTTAAGACTGTACAACTTGAGTGATTGTCTTCCAGCCTCTTATAATAGACTAACTTCCACCACCAATATGTTAAATTTTAGTTTGCTTTTCTTTTATTTGGGGCAATTCCATTTTATTCAGTTTTGCTATATGGGCAGATACAGATCAGGTTCAGCATTCCTATCATATGAGTCTGCTTATGTTATTACCCAGGCTGAAGATACAGCTCTTATTTGGAATATATTGTGCTAGTGGTATAAGGAAAAATTAAAAGAGAAAGCTGAACCACAACTGTACTTAAAGCTTTTGTTCCAAAAGGGTATGTTTTATCTACTCTGATCTCATTGGTCAAAGCTAGTCAAACAAAGTAGACCATCAGTGGTACAAGCAAGTAAAAATCTACCCACAGAAGGAACTGAAAGTCACATGGCAATAGGAGGTGGATAATTCTCTTACAAGGAATGGAAGAACTGGATACTAAAGGACAACTGTGCTCTATGCTGTCCCCTCATTGATTCTGAAGTGGTCCTTACCTTTCCTTCAGTGGCTACCACTCTTTTCTTTCTCTTCACACTTAATTATATATACCTTTTTGCTAATATTTTCTAACAAAAGAATTATGTTTCCCTCCTCACACTGCCCCTCCTCCAACTCACATTCATAAGATAAAAGTAAAATAAAATTTTGAGACACTTTCTTTTGCTATATCATAAAAAAGGCATCATGAAAGGATTCTAATTACATTTTCTTCCTCATCCCTAGATATTAGTTCATTAGTTTTTGGTTTTATGTACTGCACTAACTTTAATATGGTTCTTTTTTTATTTATAGATAGTACATTTAGTACCAGAAGCTTATAAAATTTTTTCTATATTTTTAGAATGCAAAGATTTTATCAGAATATGCTTTGTTGTGTTTCTTTTCTCAACAATCATTCCTAAAATTAAATGAACTATTTAAGCTATAGGCTGGAATCTTTGTATTAGAAGAATTATTTTTCTAGTATCTTGGATCAAATGCTACTCCTTTTCCACATGTGTCTTTTTTCTTCTCATGCCTAGCATAACTTTATCCCCATTTACCACACACAGCCCTAGTTTATACCTGTGGTTTCAGCAAATCTATTAATATCCATCCTCTTACTCTGAAACATGTCCAACTTTGATAATAAATTATACAGTCAGCCTACCTATAAATCTTACTATTTGCAGATAGAACTCCTGAAACTATTCTCTAAAACTTTACGTTTTCCCTCATATGTAGTTGAATAAACTGTTCAACTACAAAATGTATCTACACCATTTTTTATGTGACTGCAGTTATCCCACCAAAGGTGGAGTAAACTCCCACCTCTTTGGCCCTCTTTTGCCAATGGGTTGTCAGCAGATGTGGCTGAAGCAAAATAGGAGATGCGTTTTTGTAATAGAAGTTGGCCTCTTGTTCTTCAATCACCATGAGAAGAATATATCCTTTAAGGGTCCTCCTTGACCACTCCTGCTGCTGCTAAGTTGCTTCAGTCATGTCTGACTCTGTGCAACCCCATAGATGGCAGCCCACCAGGCTTCCCCTTCCCTGGCATTCCTACTACGCAGTTAATGAATTGTTTGGTTCTATCAACTTCCCCATCTTTCACCAACACCATCCCAGTGACACCAGTATTTCTCACTCAAATTACTCCAGTAGCCTCCTATTTATAGCTTCCCTGGTAGCTCAGATGGTAAAGAATTTGCCTACAATGTGGGAGACTCAGATTCACTACCTGGGTGGAGAAGATACCCTGGAGTAGGAAATGGCAATCCACTCCAGTATTCTTGCCTGGAGAATTCCATTAGACAGAGGAGCCTGGAATGCTATAGTCTGTGGTGTCAGAAAGAGTCCCACATAACTGAGCAACTAATTCTACTATTAATAGCCTTTTATTTGGCTTAATATATCTTTTAAAATGGACATGAGTTTGAGTGAACTCTGGGAGTTGGTGATGGACAGGGAGGCCTGGCGTGCTGTGATTCATGTGGTGGCAAAGAGTCGGACATGACTGAGTGACTGAACTGAACTGATCATTTAAAATCACAAAACAAATCAAGCCATCCCTCTCTATTTAAACCTTTGGAGTAACTTCTTCTTCTTCTTCTTTTTTTTTTTTTTTTTATAATTCTACTTTATTTTACTTTGTAATACTGTATTGGTTTTGCCATACATCAACATGAATCTGCCACAGGTGTACACCTGTTCCCAATCCTGAAACCCTCCCACCTCCTTCCCCATCCCATTCCTCTGGGTCATCCCTGTGCACCAGCCCCAAGCATCCTGTATCCTGCATTGAACCTAAACTGGCAATTCATTTCATATATGATATTACACGTTTCAATGCCTTTCTCCCAAATCATCCCATGCTCTCCCTCTCCCACAGAGTCCAAAAGACTGTTCTATACATCTGTGTCTCTTTTGCTGTCTCGCATACAGGATTATTGTTATCATCTTTCTAAATTCCATATATATGTGTTAGTATACTGTATTGGTGTTTTTCTTTCTGGCTTACTTCACTCTGTATACTCGGCTCCAGTTTCATCCATCTCATTAGAACTGATTCAAATGTATTCTTTTTAATGGCTGAGTAATAATCCATTGAGGAGAAGGCAATGGCACCCCATTCCAGTACTCCTGCCTGGAAAATCCCATGGATGGAGAAGCCTGGTAGGCTGTAGTCCATGGGGTCGCTGAGGGTTGGACATGATTGAGCGACTTCACTTTGACTTTTCACTTTCATGCATTGGAGATGGAAATGGCAACCCACCTAGTGTTCTTGCCTGGAGAATCCCAGGGACGGGGGAGCCTGGTGGGCTGCTGTCTATGTGGTCACACAAAGTCGGACATGACTTAAGTGACTTCGCAGACTTAGCAATACTCCATTGTGTATATGTACTACAGCTTTCTTATCCATTCNCATTGGAGAAGGAAATGGCAACCCACTCCAGTGTTCTTGCCTGGAGAATCCCAGGGACGGGGGAGCCTGGTGGGCTGCTGTCTATGTGGTCACACAAAGTCGGACATGACTTAAGTGACTTCGCAGACTTAGCAATACTCCATTGTGTATATGTACTACAGCTTTCTTATCCATTCATCTGCTGATGGACATCTAAACAACCCAATCAAAAAATAAGCCAAAGAACTAAATACACATTTCTCCAAAGAAGACATACAGATGGCTAACAAATACATGAAAAGATGCTCAACATCACTCATTATCAGAGAAATGCAAATCGAAACCGCAATGAAGCACCATTTCACACCAGCCAGAATGGCTGTGATCCAGAAGTCTACAAGTAATAAATGCTGGAGAGGGTGTGGAGACAAGGGAATCCTCTTACACTGTTGGTGAGAATGCAAACTAGTACAGCCACTATAGAGAATAGTGTGGAGATTCCTTTAAAAATTGCAAATAGAACTGCCTTATGACCCAGCAATCCCACTGCTGGGCATACACACTGAGGAAGCCAGAATTGAAAGAGACACATGTACCCCAATGTTCATCACAGCATTGTTTATAATAGCCAGGACATGGAGTAACTTCTAATTTCACTTTAAAATGTGAACAAAATCACGATATGGCTAACATAGCCATGCTTAATGTGACCCTTCCTCTTTCTTTCTAACTTTGCTTCACATTTCCCATTGCTCTCTCTCATTCACCCATGGTAATCTGCTCCAAGATCCTCAAATATCATGGCCTCAAGAAATAAAGGTAAACCTGAATCTGTTTCTTTTCCTTTTTTTTTTAATTTACAAATCGAGGCATCTCTGGTTGCTCAATGTTGAAGACTCAGCCTGCCAGTGCAGAAGATGTGGGTTTGATCCATCGGTGGGAAGGATCTCCTAGAGAAGGGAATAGCTACCCACTTAGTTCTTGCCTGGAAAATCCCATGGGCAGAGAAGTCTTGTTGGCCTTCATGAGGTCACAAAGAGTTGGACATGACTGAGCAACTAAACAAACAAAAATTAAGAATTTAATCTTTACTATTTCTGAGATATCAGCTAACTTATTACCTCCTGAAAGAAAACTTTGTCATACCAGATCAGGGTAAACTCTTGATTGGACTGGCTCTCAATGTTTCTTCCCTTTTTGGTAGATATTTATTTAATATGCATCTGTGTAGATGGGCTTTAAATTCCCAGAGGCAACATGTGTGTATGTCCTAAACAGTTCTATGTTCTAGTAATGAATACATTTAATAACTGTGAATGACTAATTCATATGTCTTGGACAATATAGGAATCAACCTTACTGCATAGATTTTATATCAGATTTCTACGTCGGTTCCTCATTCCTGATCCACATTTTTACTTTGTCTCAGCTGTTCAATATGTGGATGTAGAGTATGTTTTTTACTTTACACATAATTATCTCAAGCTTAATTTCTTGAGCAAATGAATACTGACTTCTTGAAGTTTAAACAATGATTCAACTCTGTGTTCTTACACTAAAAATATGGTAGCAGAAAATTTATTTGTATATTTTGACATGTACTTTAATTAGTTTAATTTTCCATATAAGTCAGGATCATTTTAAAATAAGAAAAGAGGGGAAATTTTTTTAGACACATTCTTTAATGAAGATTTTTTTTATTTTTTCAAAACTGGAAAATGACTCAGTCACACCATCATTGAGAGGATTAAAGAAGATAATAGAAAAATATTTTTCGTTCAGTTCAGTTCAGTCTCTCAGTTGTGTCCTATTCTTTGCAACCCCATGGACTGCAGTACTCCAGGCTTCCCTTTCATGTCCATCATGTCAGTGATGTCATCTAACCATCTCATTCTCTGTTGTCCCCATCTCCTCTTGCCTTCAATCTTTCCCAGCATCAGGGTCTTTTCAAATGAGTGGGTTCTTCACATCAGGTGGCCAAAGTATTGGAGTTTCAGCTTCAGCATCAGTCCTTCCAGTGAATATTCAGGACTGATTTCCTTTAGGATGCACTGGTTGGATCTCTTTGCAGTCCAAGGGACTCTCAAGAGTCTTCTCTAACACCATAATTCAAAAGCATCAATTCTTAAGCTGTCAACTTTCTTTATAGTCCAACTCTCACATCACATTTTTATAGTCCAACTCTCATATAAAAACATTTTATGAAATACATATTAGATTTGTTATTACTATATTAATATTAGTCTTGTACAGATGGTATTAAAATCATACATCTTTATATAATCACTATATTATTTCAGTCAAACCTCCTTATTTTTCTAATTTTTACTTTTGATCTCATAAATAATTATTACTCAAAGAGTGCAGGATATGTTCAAAGGCAGTGTTATAGGCAACAAGACTTTTCAGAATCATTTCCTCAAAAGATAGGATCTAATTGGCTGACCAAATGCTCGAACTAGGGATTCTAGATGATCACAGTTAAAATTTACTAACATAGAAAGTAGACTTATGGACATGGAGAGAGGGGAGGAGAGGGTGAGATGCATGGAAAGAATAAAATGAATACTTACATTACCATATGTAAAATAAATAGCCAACAGGAATTTGCTGTATGGCTCAGGAAACTCAAACAGGGGTTCTGTATCAACCTAGAGTGGTGGGATGGGGAGGGAGATGAGAGGGAGTTTCAAAAGGGAGGGTGTATATGTATACCTATGGCTGACTCATATTGAGGTTTGACAGAAAACAGCAAAATTCAGTAAAGCAATTATCCCTCAACAAAAAAATTAATTAATTTTTAAAAATTTACTATCACCATTAAATATATGGGGGAAAAACATTGCTATGAATTTGAACTAAAAAAATTACATCTCCTTTGCCTTAGGGTCCATTTTTAGAAACTTATTAACATTTATATAAAAAGATTCCTCCACTCAGGATGCTTATTAGAAATTGACATTCCAAAGCCAAACATGCTAACATTTTTTAAAGTTAATCTTTTTTTTTTCTTGCCATGAGATTTTAATAGTCAGATCCCCCAAGATCTATGATAATGCAGGTAGGTTCTGAGACACACAGCACTTAATGTTTAGGACCAAATGAGGCTCTAAACAGCACATACCATTCGTAGAATAATAATAGGCTGGACATTCATTTGTTCAAGCAATAAACTGGTCTCTCAATAGTCATATGGTTATATCTTCTTGGAAGCTTTAGCAATTGATGAACATGTTTTAGTATTGCCAAATAATATATATATATATATATAATTACATATATATATAATTGCATATATATATGCTGCTGTTGTTAAGTTTACCCCTACAGTCCATGGGGTCACAAAGAGTTTGACATGACTGAATGAATAAGAACAGCACAGCACAGAATACGGAATAAAATAATGATTCAATGTATCCATTATGAGATAAACTAAAATATGCAAGGCATTTTAATGACACAAATTCCAAATCCAACTTTAACATATTAATTTCCAAGATATGGACAGTTGTCAGAGAAAGCTGAAAAGTAATAAAAAGAGAATTTGAGTTTTTAAAATTCACTATATACAATATCAAATTGAAACTTACTATTTCTGCATTTTTTTCTTAGTAAAGATGAATGATTTTGCTTTCATTTACAACCATGCATAAATAATTCCAATCTGCTTATTGTTTTCATTAGCATTTTGCACAAGAATATTAAAGATATTACTGAACTCTGAGAATCAGTTAGCACAATCAGCCATTTGCTCTTAGGATTACAATGCTATAATATGCTAAGTTGATTTTTACTTCTGCTGTACTTTAGAATATAAGCATTACTGTAATTCTAGTCTAAAAGTGGTGTTATTTGAAATAAGATTTGCTTGGCATCATCTCAAGATAACTAGATGTTTTTAATTTAAAAATGGAATGTACTAACATAAATAATAATAACAATTGTTGAAAATGTAAACAAAAATAGTAACTTTTCCATACAAAGCTTGATCATAAGGTAGATAACACCAAGACCTCCAAATGTATTCAAAATTGAAAGTGAAAGTGAAAATGTCAGTCACCCAGTCATGTTCCACTCTTTGGAACCCCATGGACCATAGCTTGCCAATCTCCTCTCTCCATGTAATTCTCCAGGAAATACTGAAGTGGGTTGCTATTCCCTTCTCCAGGGGATCTTCCTCACCCAGGGATTGAACTTGGGTCTCCTGCATTGCTGGCAGATTCCTTACCTATTCAAAATTAGATACTGCTAAATAATTTATTGGGTGATGAATAGAAGTACTTCCTGTAAGATGTAATCAAAGTGTATAGTTAATACTCAGATTTTCTAAAGCACTATAAAGGATTTTGTGATTCTGGATTATATATCCCAAGGTAACATATTGTGAAGCTGCAAGATAATAAACTTTTGCTATCCAACTTAGTTGCCTTGCCTTTCAAAAACTAAATTCAATTTTAGACACCTCATTTCTAATGAAATATAAAAAGCCAAACAGATTTCTGAAAAAGATCAACAGTAATGTTCAGAGAGCTGGAAAGCATATTTTTAATAAGATAATGTTCATAGCAGTCTTTTTCTCACATCTCTAGAACATGTTTAGATGTCTGCTGGTCTTGTTTTTTGTGTATAAGGACACGGTCTTTTCATTAAAAAAGGAGTTTACTTAAGATTATTTTCATAGTATTTCCTAACCAGCAAAATCAATAAGTATCACCTTATTCAGTATCCACTATTTTAAAATGAGGATTTGCGCCCAAAGTTGTCATCACAAACAAGTCCCTGGAGCCTTCTGGTGTCAGAACCAACATTAAAATCCCACATTTATTATAATAGACTTCCCTGATGGCTCAGACAGTAAAGCGTCTGCCTACAGTGTGGGAGACCCAGATTCTATCCCTGGCTTGGGAAGATCCTCTGGAGAAGGAAATGGCAACTCACTCCAGTACTCTTGCCTAGAAAATCCCGTGGATGGAGAAGTCTGGTAGTCTACAGTCCATGGCAAAGAGTCGGACATGACTGAGTGACTCAACTTTCAAACTTTGTTATAATAAAAAGTTTTTGCCACATGCTCTAAGTATCTCTAGTTACTGTTGTTTTACTGAATTAAAAGTACCATATTATAATTTTTTTCCAAAAACATTTTGGGCATTCTTACTATTAAAATGGACTTGGTATAAAACAACATAATTTAAGTCCATGTGGCTCAGACAATAAAGTGTCTGCCTACAATGCGGGAGACCCGGGTTCAGTCCTTGTCTTGGGAAGATCCCCTGGAGAAGGAAATGGCAACCCACTCCAGTATTCTTGCCTGAAAAATCCTATGGATGGAGGAGCCTGGTAGGCTACAGTCCACAGGGTCTCAAAGAGTCAGACACAACTGAGGGACTTCACTTTCACTTTCACTTTTTTTAACCCAGGTATTTGACCTTGGCCTAAATACTTATGGGCTTCCCTGATAGCTTAGTTGGTAAAGAATCTGCCTGCAATGCAGGAGATCCCAGCTCAATTCCTGAGTCTAGAAGAACCCCTAGATTACTTATGTTTTCATTTTCCTATTTATTTGAAATTATAAATGATACAAAGTTTGAAAAGCACAACTACATGAAACTTATACAAGAATAAATAAGAAACATGATTGTTCCTACATATATTAAATAAATCTAGAAAAATCCAATCAAAAACTTACATACCCAAGTAAAACCTGTGAATCACTTTAAATATTAAAGCATAATCTGCAGTGATCTTAAATATTTCGAATTATTAGAAAGAATGAGGGAAGTCCACAATTCATTTTATGAGCTCAGCATGAATTTAAGAACAAATTGTGAAAAATATACGAGGGACATATAAAAATGAAAAATAATAATACACGAACCATCTTCATGATATACAGAAAAACAAATTCCTTATCACTTATAGACAACATAAAAGTTAAAACAATGAAACAGCAGAGTATTTTTCTGACTTTGGTATAAAAAAATGTCTTAAGCAAAATTTCTGTATGTTAAAAGTCAATACTAAAAAGTTAAAAAAGCAGTCCATATTTGATGGGCTCCATAAAGGACAGAAATGGTATGCACCTAACAGAAGCAGAAGATATTCAGAAGAGGTGGCAAGAATAACAGAGGAACTGTACAAAAAAGATCTTCATGACCTGGATAATCACAGTGGTGTGATCACTCATCTAGAGCCAGACATTCTGGAATGTGAAGTCAAGTGGGCCTTAGAAAGCATCACTAGGAACAAAGCTAGTGGAGGTGATGGAATTCCAGTTGAGCTATTCCAAATCCTGAAAGATGATGCTGTGAATGTGCTGCACTCAATATGCCAGCAAATTTGGAAAACTCAGCAGTGACCACAGGACTGGAAAAGGTCAGTTTTTATTCCAATTCCAAAGAAAGGCAATGCCAAAGAAAGCTCAAACTACCGCACAATTACACTCATTTCACATGCTAGTAAAGTAATGCTCAAAATTCTCCAAGGCAGGCTTCAGCAATACGTGAACCGTGAACTTCCAGATGTTCAAGCTGGTTTTAGGAAAGGCAGAGGAACCAGAGATCAAATTGCCAGCATCTGCTGGATCATGGAAAAGGCAAGAGAGTCCCAGAAAAACATATATTTCTGCTTTATTGACTATGCCAAAGCCTTTGACTGTGTGGATCACAAGAAACTGTGGAAAATTCTGAAAGAGATGGGACTACCAGACCACCTGACCTGCCTCTTGAGAAATCTGTATGCAGGTCAGGAAGTAAGAGTTCGAACTGGACATGGAACAACAGATTGGTTCCAAATAGGAAAAGCAGTATGTCAAGGCTGTATATTGTCACCTTGCTTATTTAACTNCTCGGATATAATAGAACATTGTAAGTGTTGGTAATTCATCACTAATTCTTCTTCCCTTCTGGACTCTAACTGTTGGGAGATTCAAATGCAAAGCCAAATAAAAATTGAAATATCTGTAAATTAATAGCATCGTGTAAAGAGTTAATATGCAGAGCTCTCTGAAATATTCTGGATGAAGTAATACTGCATAGTCTACTTTCACTACAGTGAATACATTCAGGAATCTGGTCAGCCTCATACTACCCACCCATGTGAAGCAGGAAAAGGTTACCCTGTGGAAAGAAATCTTATCTAGTATGCTTTTTACAGGAAAACTGAAACTGTAAGAACTTACAGCCTTTGGGCTTGTGCACGTTCAGTGGAAAACAAGAAATGAATTAGTAGAGAGCTGAAGTCAATACATCTTGTCAGTGCACAACTATTGACCTTCCACTAAAAAACCCAACTGAGTAGAGAAAGAGGGCCAAGAACATGTCCAATAATTAGAAAAAAAAATCATTACTTCTCCCTTGGTGTCCTAGCAATATATAGGTAGGTCAAAATGTTGGAAAAATTTTCATTCTCTCTTTACTAAGGGAGAGACATAAGGGCATAAATAGAAGGGATCTCCCACAACACCCTATTTCTTAACCTAAAGATACAACAGAAAATTGTATTTTTTTCATTTGCTTTTATTGAAACTATCTCTCACAGAGTTTCATTTGAAACTGCATAATGTTAATAATGCACAAGGCACTGTTCTAAGTGGTGTAAATACAGCAACAAATGAAACAGAAAAGTACCTGTCTTCCTGGAGCTTACATCTTAAATCAGTAACATTTGTGTACCACATTTTTCAGTTCAATTCATTTCAATCGCTCAGTCATGTTTAACTCTTTGCGACCCCATGAACTGCAGCACACCAAACCTCCCTGTCCATCACCATCTCCCAGAGTTCACTCAAACTCACGTCCATTGAGTCAGTGATGCCATCCAGCCATTTCATCCTCTGCCATCTCCTATTCCTCCTGCCCCCAACCCCTCCAAGCATCAGAGTCTTTTCCAATGAGTCAACTCTTTGCATGAGGTGGCCAAAGTACTGGAGTTTCAGGTTTAGTATCATTCCTTTCAAAGAAATCCCAGGGCTGATCTCCTTTAGAATGGATTGGTTGGATCTCCTTGCAGTCCAAGGGACTCTCAAGAGTCTTCTCCAACACCACAGTTCAAAAGCATCAATTCTTCAGCACTCAGCTTTCTTCACAGTCCAACTCTCACATCCATACATGACCACTGAAAAAACCATAGCCTTGACTAAATGGACCTTTGTTGGCAAAGTAATGTCTCTGCTTTTCAATATGCTATCTAGGTTAGTCATAACTTTTCTTCCAAGGAGTAAGCATTTTTTAAGCATTTTTGGGGGAGGATAGATTTAAGTTGAGATGAGTGGATGACACAATATATTTTTTAGGCAGAGTTAGATTCCATTTAATGTTAATATTCACTAATTTTTATTATGGGCTTTCCAAGTGGCTCAGTGGTAAAGAATCTGCCTACAAATATAGGAGACGCTGGTTCGATCCCTGGGTCAGAAAGAACCTCTGGAGAAGGAAACAGCAACTCACTCCACTCTCTCATGTCCAAATCCCATAGACAGATGAGCCTGGCTGGCTACAGTCCATGAGGTCACAAAAGAGTCAGACATGACTTAGTGACTACACAACAATACAACAATTTTTCTACAGCCAGTCAGCCTTATCCATTTGATTTTCTGCAGCTTTTCGTCAGGAATGATGAAGTCATTTCTTAGTTTAAACAAGGGTTGAGTTTTACCATGTGTATGATACAGAATGAAAAAAGAGCAGTGAGGGTATGATTTGGGGACAAGAATGACTAATAGTAAACCATGAGGTCCAAGCTGCAAAAGGAAGCAAATGAAGGCAGGTGTTGGGATAGTAAAAGAAAGTCAGCTACATGGTTCTCATGAACTCAAAGAATTGTAGAGAAAGAAGTACAATACTAATAGAGAGGAAATAATAAAAATGTTCGGTAAAGGTCATACATCTTTCTTTGTACATTATTTGGGCATAGTGCCAATATGGACTTTTTTTTTTAATTCTCTGTTTTCATAAATCAGTAAGAAAACACATTTAGATAAATATATTGGATACTGTGAATTCTAAATCACATCTATATTACTGTACTGTTTTTACAGATGAGAAATAGATTGGTACTAATTACTAATATTGTTGGTAAAATAGCAAATTCCTGATAAATATACTATTGAAGTAAGAGCCAGCCAGTATAATAGCATATTTATCAGGAGTCAGCTATTTTACTAACATTTAGCTATTTTAGTAATATTTCAAGCAAAGATGGGCTCAATAAAGGACAGAAATTATATGGACCTAACAGAACCTGAAGATATTAAGAAGAGGTGGAAAGAATACACAGAAGAACTATACAAGCTTGTTTTAGAAAAGGCAGAGAAACCAGAGATCAAATTGCCAACATCCACTGGATCATCAAAAAAGTAAGAGAGTTTCAGAAAAACATCTATTTCTGCTTTCTTGACTGCCAAAGACTTTGACTGTATGTATCACAATAAACTATGAAAAATTCTTCAAAGATTGGAATGCCAGACCACCTGACCTCCCTTATTAGAAACTGTATGCAGGCCAAGAAGCAACAGTTAGAACTGGACATGGAATAAGAGACTGGTTCCAAATAGGAAAAGGAGTACGTTAAGTCTATATATTGTCACCCTACTTATTTAACTTATATGCAGAGTACATCATGAGAAATGTTGGACTGGATGAAACACAAGCTGGCATCAAGATTGCTGGGAGAAATATCAATAACCTCAGATATGCAGATGACACCACCTTTATGGCAGAAAGTGAAGAGGAACTAAAAAGCCTCTTGATGAAAGTGAAAGAGGAGAGTGAAAAAGTTGGCTTAAAGCTCAACATTCAGAAAACAAAGATCATGGCATCTGGTCCCATCACTTCATGGCAAATAGACAGGGAAACAGTGGAAACAGTGGCTGACTTTATTTTGGGGGTCTCCAAAATCACTGCAGATGGTGATTGCAGCCATAAAATTAAAAGATGCTTACTCCTTGGAAGGAAATTTATGACCAACCTATACAGCATATTAAAAAACAGAGACAATACTTTGCCAATAAAGGTCCATCTAGTCAAGGCTATGATTTTTCCAGTGGTCATGCATGGATGTGAGAGTTGGACTATAAAGAAAGCTGAGCACTGAAGAATTGATGCTTTTGAACTATGGGTTTGGAAAAGACTCTTGAGAGTCCTTTGGACTTCAAGGAGACCCAACCAGTCCATCTTAAGGAGATCAGTCCTGAGTGTTCACTGGAAAGACTGATGCTATATCTGAAACTCCAATACTTTGGCCACCCGATGCGAAGAGCTGACTACTTTGAGAAGATCCTGATGCTGGGAAAGATTAAAGGCTGGAAGAGAAGCAGACAACAGAGGATGAGATGGTTGGATGGCATCACCGACTCAATGGACATGAATTTGGGTGAACTCTGGGAGCTGTTGATGGTCACGGAGGCCTGGCATGCTACATGCAGTCCACAGGGCTGCAAGGAGCGACTGAACTGAACTGAAGAGCCAGTAGTTTATAAGCATATGGATTTAGGATTCTTAACTTTCTGACACATTGTCTTATAGCATTCTAGATGTTTACTGGTTAACAAATATTTGCTGAGGGCTTAATCTATGCCAGATACAATCTTTGCACCAGCATCATTCAGTTCAGTTCAGTTACTCAGTCATGTCTGAATCTTTGTGACCCCATGGACTGCAGCATGCCAGGCTTCCCTGTCCATCACCACCTCCCAGAGCTTGATCAAACCTGTGTTCATCAGTGAGTGAAGCCATCCAACCATCTCACCCTCTGTCATCCCCTTCCCCTCCTGCCTTCAGGGTATTTTCAAATGTGTCAGTTCTTCACATCAGGTGGCCAAAGTATTAGAGTTTCAACTTCATCATCAGTCCTTCCAATGAATATTCAGGACTGATTTCCTTTAGAATTGACTGGTTTGATCTCCTTTCAGTCCAAGGGACTCTCAAGAGTCTCCTCTAACAGCATAGTTCAAAAGCATCAATTCTTTAGTGCTCAGCTTTCTTTATAGTCCAACCCTGCTTATCTCCTTATATTTTCATGTGAAAACAAAAACCCAGAAAATTTTAAATTTTGACTCAGTGTTCACATTTTGTGTGGTTTTTATTACATCATGCTATAGCCACTTAAAGACTACAACTATTTCTCCTGATATTAAAAAGATTTCTATAGCTCATGTAGTTCACATTTTATGCATTTTATGGCAATATTCTTTAAAAATACATTATTTAAGAATTTGTATATACACCTTGTTTTTCTGTCACAGAATAAATGCAATAATATTAAAGAGCTGTAAATAAAGTGATAAAATGGTCTTCTTCCTTCTTAATAACCCTTTAGCAATGTGCAACTTTATCTATGTACCTGCAGTCCTATTTGTCTTGTTCATACTCCTATTACGGTGCTCTCCTTCAGAGACTCTGGTGGAGGGGAGGGAATAAGAGCCAAATCAGTTTATTTGTATTTCAAAATTGCTAAGGGAATAAACTCTGGGGGAAAAAAATGTCCAAAAGGGCCTCTGCAAAAATACTGTTATTTCTTGAAAATGACATATGTACCAGGACTCTGTTATCATATTATTCACAATGACAAAGAAAGGAAGAAAAAAATAAACAGCTACCAGAGTGTTCATTAACAAAGGGTTGTTTGAACAAAAAGTATTATGCCCAAATAGGAAATATCATTTGAATTTTAAAATAATTAAGTAGGATTCAACATACTGCTATCATAATGCTATAGAATACACCTCTGATGTACCATTCTTTGGGGAAAAATACACAAAATAATATGTATGACATGATCAAATACAAACACTGGCACAAGTATTAATAATATGGTGGGCAAAAAGTAAAGAAGAAAAATTTCTTAAGTTAGTCACTCTATTACTCAAGCAATAATCATTACTGTCTAATTGTCTGGAACCCCTTTTGAAAATGCATACATTATTATCAGTGAACAATTTAGACTAAAGAGTCAAAAAACAAATATATAAAAATACCTTCCCAACCTGTTCCTGTGAAACATATTAGGAATTTTATTTTATACATGATTGCATTATTTAAAAATATTACTTATGTGAATCACATGACTGAAATGGTCCATATGATTTAAATGTGTCACACTGACCAGCCTTACTCACAGATACAGCTATGTGCTTAAGTTGACAAAAGATGACTCATGCAAAGAATAAAGTTACTGAACTTCTCTTCATTCACTTGGATTGGAGTATTAACTAATTCACAAAATAATTCCAGTATCACTTCAGACAATAATGTGTTTTTTTTAAGTGAAAAGTGAAAATTGCTTAGTTGTGTCCTACTCTTTGCGACCCCATGGACTGAATTCTCTAGGCCAGAATACTGGAGTGGATAGCCTTTTCCCTCTCCAGGGGATCTTCCCAACCCAGGGATCCAACCCAGGTCTCCCACATTGTAGGAGGATTCTTTACCAGCTGAGCCACAAGGGAAGCCCAAGAATACTAGAGTGGTTTGCCATTCTCTTCTCCAGAGGATCTTCCTGACTTGACCCAGGGATCAAACCTGAATCTCCCACATTGTAGGCATATTCTTTACCAACTGAGCTCTCAGGGAAGCCCCCATTTTTCTTCGTAAGCAACTTCATATTCATATTTTTAAACAACTTCATCCTAGCAGTTGCACTGGCATTATTTGCACATTATAAAGACAGTAAGTTTTATTTATTTATATTTGGCTACCCTTGGTTATCATAGCTACATGGGTTTTTCTCTAATTGTGGCAAGTGAGGGCTACTCCTTAATTGTGGTGCATGGGCTTCTAATTGTGGTGACTTCTCTTGTTGCGGAGCACAGGCTTTAGAGCATGTAAACTCAGTAGTTGTGGCATGTGTGTTCAGTAGTTGCAGCTCCTGGGTTTTAGAGCACAGGCTTAATAGTTGTGGACCACAGGGTTAGTTGCTCCAAGGCATGTGGGATCTTCTCCAATCAAGGATCCAACCTATGACTCTTGCATTGGTAGGTGGATTCTTTACCACTGAGCTGCCAAGGAAGCCCTGTTTTATCATTAAGTCACATTTAGCTGATCTCAGAGAAATTTTAGTTTATAGATTTTGTTTTCTCAGATGAACACAAATAGCCTGCACTTTGCAGTAGAAAAGAAATTTTAAAAAAAGGTCCACTGAAATATCCGGACTTTATCTCTTTTCCTCTTAAAAATATCAGCAGAAAAAGAAACACTTTCCTCAGTAATCAAGTCAAAACTGCTTAGTAAAATTTAATTAATATGCCATGCTTGGTGATATAACTTTGATCTGCTATACTTCACTGATAACACAGCAGCCACAGACATGTAAAAGATTTAACTTGGTCAATTATTTGAGAAATTGGGTATCAATTTTATTGTGATCAAGTGGAAATTGATTTTCTAGGATATATGTAGGAGTGAGTTAAGTGTGTTTCATATGAAAACAGATGGAATCATTTCAGAAAGTAGCATTTATTTTAAAATGTTTTTCTAGAATCTCTAACAAAATTTAATGCTTATCAAGTAAAGCCTTACTTTGTAGATGTGGAAGAATTTGATATTTACAGGGAGTTTCACTCAGTAATAATTTATTGCTTCTCTTTGAGTGATTCACAGCTCTGTATTTCAGTCAAGACATTATTTTATATTAGTGTAATGAAAAAAAAACCTTTATTCTATTGATCAGAAAATGCTTACTTTAAAATAAAGGGGTGAAGGTAACAAAGCACATTGACAAAATATAAAATGTTCATGTTTGAAATAAGGCTAAAATTTGAATGCAGACTCTATCCTAATGGTTATGTGACTTTAGTCATGCCATTTAATTAGTGTCAGCTTCAATTCCCTCATATGTAATTAAGACTAAAGTACATGAGATTAAATACATAATATATTTAGGAAGAAGCTTAAAATACAATAATAAAATCACTAACAAGTATAGACTACTGACCTGTCCCAGAAAATGTTCCAAGGACTCTATATGTATTACCTCTAGAGTAGGTATAATTATGACTCTCACTTTACATATGAGCAAACTCAGGAAAAGAGAGGGTAAATAATAATTAGGCCAAGGTGGGACACAGATAGGAAGTGAGAGAACCAGATTTGACATCTTAGAGCCAAGAATACTAAATTGTCTCTCTCTTTAGGAACTCAGTGATCACTAATGATTTAATAATTGTCTTTATTAAACTATAAGAGTATCTTCTTATAAACTGATCACAGTATTGTAATATTAAAGAAGCATTTCTGATTTATTTTATTGGATGACAGAGTTCTAAGTAGACAGTTGCCAAATAAGGACTGCTTTCTTTCCCTAACACAGAAACCAAGACTTGGAAGTTATTTGTAAAATTTGTGCAACACAAGATGAGAGCAAAGAGAAAAAACAAATTAGATATTACTTTTTGAATACATCTTTTAATTTTTTTGTTTTATAAATCCTTCAAGTTCACTGTCATCTTTTATTGATGGAGCACTAACAATATATTCATATCTTTCAAAATGTCATTTTAATTAACATAACTCACTCACATCATTTTCTATTTAACACAAAGGACTGTTTTCCTAATTTCTGTTTAAATGCATAAAAGTCATTAATTAACAACCATACAGCCTTCTCTTTTTCAAAGTCTATAATTCCTCTTCTCTCCTTTTCTTCAATTTCTATTATAAATGAATTTAATTAATTTAATACCATCTCTTTGATTTCCTTCCAAGTATTTTCCAGCTATCTTTATTGGTTGTCTCCCAGTCTGGAGAGTGAATAGTGAAAAAGAATGCTCTTGATATAGCAAGAAGAAGCAAATTTGACTGAATTATTAAAATGTAAAGGTCAAGATTGCTGGGAGAAATATCAATAACCTCAGATATGCAGATGATGCCACCCTTACGGCAGAAAGTGAAGAAGAACTAAAAAGCTTCTTGATGAAAGTGAAAGAGGAGAGTGAAAAAGTTGGCTTACAGATCAACATTCAGAAACATAAGATCATGGCATCTGGTCCCATCACTTCATGGCAAATAGACGGGGAAACAGTGGAAACAGTGTCAGACTTTATTTTTCTGGACTCCAAAATCACTACAGATGGTGACTGCAACCATGAAATTAAAAGATGCTTACTCCTTGGAAAGAAAGCTATGGCCAACCTAGACAGCATATCAAAAAGTAGAGACATTACTTTGTCAACAAAGGTCCATCTAGTCAAGGCTATGGTTTTTCCAGTGGTCATGTGTGGATGTGAGAGTTGGACTATAAAGAAAGCTGAGCGCCAAAGAGTTGAGGCTTTTGAACTGTGGTGTTGGAGAAGACTCTTGAGAGTTCCTTGGACTACAAGGAGATCCAACCAGTCCATCCTGAAGGAGATCAGTGCTGGGTGTTCATTGGAAGGACTGATATTAAAGCTGAAACTCCAATACTTTTGCCACCTGATGTGAAGAGCTGACTCATTTGAAAAGACCCTGATGCTGGGAAAGATTGAGGGCAGGAGGAGTAGGGGTCGATAGAGGATGAGATGGCTGGACAGCATCACTGACACAATGGACATGGGTCTGGGTGGACTCCAGAAGTTGATGATGGACACGGAGGCCTGGAGTGCCACAGTTCACCAGGTCACAAAGAATCAGACATGACTGAGTGACTGAACTGAACTGAAAAGGCTTTTATCAGCTTCAAATAACCTCATCTCCATCTGCCATCTCCACCATAGTGTTTCTTGCTGCACAGTTTTGATATTCAAAGATTTTTGCTCATACATTTATTTATTCACTTACACATTACTCAGAGCAGATAGGGAATATTTATCATATATATATAGCACTGCCTTAGATCTTAGGTGAAAAAGAAATAACTAAAGTAGTTTTTGACCCTGAGAAACATAGAATATAGTGGAAGAAAAGATAGATAAGATACTATGTTTTTGATGACATACAAACCTCCATGCTCCCCATCTCTGTCCCCCATGGGAATAAATATTATGTGTTCTCTAGTTGCGAATGCCCAATGCTAAATAAATTTTAAAAGTAGGTGATAAACATCAACAAAAAGGAAATAATATTGTCAAAGAAGTTCAGATAGAATTCTGACACACTCTTATTGAGTAGTTTATAGTACTATTACTATTCTGTTCATAGAATATCTATTCCTTGTTAAATTGAATTGGATGGCTTTTTTTTTTTTTTACTATTTTACCCCTTTAATAGATTCCAGTTAACCAAATGAAATATTTATTTTCTATTATATGCTTTAGTACTTATAATAAATGGGTTCATGATGTAAACTTTGAAAACCTGATAATATATGGAAAGTGTAATTATTGTTTTGTTTTGGAATTATGAACTTTGTGAAAAAAGCATTTTGATTTATATAAATGTGCCAAATAAAAGTTTTAGAAATTAAAATACCTGGATATGTAACAAAAAGAAATAGTTTTTTAGTTTGATTATAAGATTTTCTTATTTGAAATAGAGAAACCTAAATATAATATAAATTTAACCATATAAACATAAACATGGTATGTAATCATACATTTTCATTAATAATGAAATGTTAGTAATAATATCAGTAAATGATTTTGCTTTATGGTATTCTATTATGTGGGAGTATATAATTTATTTAACCATTCTTTTATTGAGAAGCAATTATTCTGTTTTCAGAGATTTCCTATACATAAATAATATTGTGAGGATCATTTTCCTAAGGGGCAAGTCTTAATATTATAATTGCATTTAAATCATTATTATTCATATGGTTAAACTGTTCCTTAAACAGTCGTACTGATTTCTAATCACGACTGCAAGTTTTCTATTATTCTTGTATTTGACTATGTGTGTGTGTTTCTGGCTCAGTAATGTCCAACTCTTTGTAACCCCATGGACTGTAACCTGCCAGACTCCTCTGTCCATGGGATTCTCCAGGTGAGAATACTGGAGTGGCTAGCCATTCCCTTCTCCAGAGAACCCTCCAAACTTGACCCAGGCATCAAACTCTGATCTCCCACATTGCAGGCAGACTCTACCATTTGAGCCACCAGAGTAGCCCTGGTGGATTTGGATTTAAAACTGCCACTTTTTTCTCTTTGGTTCCAGGTCCTGCCTGCCTAATTGGCCTTAGTCTCAGGTCCTTGTGGCTTGTATTCTCATTCTGTTTTTTAGACCTTTGTAAGACAAAGACAGCTGTTTCAATTTCCACAAACAGTTCTGTCACCTAAAGTTACTAAAATCAGTGACAAGATTTTTAATCAAACTGAAATTTATTTTACAGAGTACTATGTTCTATAGCTTATCGTGTCTTTAAAATATTATATAAGGCATTTAGAAAAGATCTTTCTGAGTTTATGAATTAGTAAGTATCAATATATACTTGTACATACACACACTTATTCAGTGACTCCTTATGCACATGTTATGAATTGCTAAACCTTCCAGCACAATAGTTAAAGGGTAAGATTTACTTTCTTTCTTGACTAGTAGTATAAAGACGCGTTAGACCGTAGGATCAAATGTACCAGGTACATGAAGTTATAAAAGCAAAATTGCACACTTCTTTTAGAAACCATTTTTTTAATGGCTCAGTTGTGTCCGTCTTTTTGCATCGCATGGGTTGTAGCCCACCAGGCTCCTTTGTCCATGGGAGGACAGGCAAGAATTCCATTCCATTCCAGGCCAGAATCCTGAAATGAATTGCCACTTCCTTCTCGAGGGGATCTTCCCAACCCAGGGATCAAAGCCATGTCTCCTGCATTGAAAGATGGATTCTTTCCCACTGAGCCATCAGGGAAGCCCTTAGAAATCACACTATCAACCTGAAATTTAAGAATAAATATAAGTAAAATCTAACCCAATTGTCATTTTCTTTTTCTATAAAAAACATTCAATAACTCTGTCTTTCATCAGCTCCAACTTTAAAAAGTCCAGTTTTTTTCCTTCAAGGAAAATGGAGATAAGTGTATCCATCATACATTTGTTTCTATTTATTCTAAAATATAGACTCTATTTCAAATCCTTCTTAATCCATATTATTCATGTTATCTATTCATGGCTGTAAGAACACGTACAAAGAGTGAGAAGGCTCTTGTAAACAAAAACAAATTGATTAAACTTAAGGTTTCAGTGTGAGTACCATTGTTAGGACAACTAAACTTCCAAAAAATTCATGAAAGGAAAGGATATCAACTTAAGAAAGATTTTAAGTAGTCATAGCAACTACTATTTTAAAACCAAGTGTTTTCTCTCTTCCTCCTGACTTAAGATCTGTAAATCACAGTTGCCCTCTTTCCACAAGTTTTAAATATTTTTATGTCATAAAAAATACAAATTTTAGATGTGCCAAGCTGTCTCCAGTAGTTTTGTTGGTAGTAGATAGATATCACCATCATGAGGATGATGTTAATGGTATTATTATCTTCACAGATTTTACAAGCATTAGGTTTCATATTTACTTGAAATGGAAATCATGCTTTGGAAACACTTGCTACAACAATAGAAATAGTAAATTATCTTTGAGAAGCTTAAGATTTTTAGTATATTTTGTTGTTTTCTGTAAAGCCAGATTTATCTCTAATAATAATTTCAGCTTTTGCTTTCCTGAGATTTAATTTAAAAAAATTTTTCCTTCCTCTTTCCTTCCTTTGTTTATTTTTTTAGTTTGCGTGAAGTAAAATATTTTAGACCTTCTCTTAGATTTTTATTCTTAACCCTAAAACTATAACAATCTTCTGTTAGTTACACACTGTATTCTGTCACGGTGCAGCTCAGTCCTCTTCGACATTCCTCACTCATTAAACCCCTTTTATAAATGAAGCTGAGTCTAAAGTTAGAGTTTCAATGCTCCAAAGTGAAAATTTTCTTGGGAGAGGCTAAAAGAAAATTTAGAATTTTGTGATTTTTCTTTCTCTCTTCACTTCTGGTATCTTCTCTAGATTGCATTTCACTTAATGTGAAATAGATGGGGAAACAGTGGAGACAGTGTCAGACTTTATTTTGGGGGGCCCCCAAATCACTTGCTAATGGTGATTGCAGCCATGAAATCAAAAGATTCTTACTCCTTGGAAGAAAAGTTATGACTAACCTAGATAGCATATTGAAAAGCAGAGACATTACTTTGCCAACAAAGGCCTGTCTAGTCAAGGCTATGGTTTTTCCTATGGTCATGTATAGATGTGAGAGTTGGACTGTGAAGAAGGCTGAGAGCTGAAGAATTGATGCTTTTGAACTGTTGTGTTGGAGAAGACTCTTGAGAGTCCCTTGAACTGCAAGGAGATCCAACCAATCCATTCTGAAGGAGATCAGCCCTGGGATTTCTTTAGAAGGAACAATGCTAAAGCTGAAACTCCAGTACTTTGGCCACCTCATGCGAAGAGTTGACTCATTGGAAAAGACTCTGATGCTGGGAGTGATTGGGGGCAGGAGGAGAAGGGGACGACAGAGGATGAGATGACTGGATGGCATCACTGACTCGATGGGCATGAGTCTGAGTGAACTCCAGGAGTTGGTGATGGACAGGGAGGCCTGGTGCGCTGTGATTCATGGGGTCGCAAAGAGTCAAACACAACCGAGCGACTGAACTGAACTGAACTGACCTTATCTCTGGGCTTCCCACATAGCTCAGTCAGTAAAGCATCTGCCTGCAATGTGGGAGACTTGAGTTCATTTCCAGGTTTGGGAAGTTGCCCTTGTGAAGGAAATGGCAACCCACTCCAATATTCTTGCCTAGAGAATCCCATGGATAGAGGAACCTGGTGGGCTGCAGTTCATGGTATCTTTAGGACCTTATTTCTTAAAATCCTGTTTCTTGAGTCTCCCTCATTTTCAGTAGGAATATAAGGAACAAGAGGGGCTCTAGGAGAAAGAAGAAATAAACTGGATAAATTATTGTAACTCCCTAGATTTTAAGGAGAACAACTTATCCATGCTTCTCTTTCCCAAGATTTGTCTCTCCACACTCCACTGTATGTGTCACAGGGTAAGTAACACCCAGTTGCTGATTCCATTTCTTTCACAATTACTTTTTTTTTTTTGGCATGATGATGAAAGTATTTTAAAAAGAAGTGCAAGCCTAGGTATCTAAATGAATGTCAATAAAGTTTTAGGATATCAGTTAGGCATTGCTTTTGTTAGAAAATCCCTGGAGGATGGTGATGCCAAAGGACGACAGTGGTGTGTAATGCCCACTTGTACGGTTACAGACGGTCTGAAAGACTGGCTCAGGTCCTTTCCTGAGTGTTCCTGAGGTGAGAGTTGGGGCAGGAGGTGAAGAGGAGGATGCCCTGTGACAGTCAGGACACTATGTGGTCCTGTCTCCAACTCTTCAATATGGCAGCTGAGGTCTAAATACTTCATGTTGGGTCCAACCTATGACCGCATTTCAGGTTCTAGAAACTATCTCATTTCAGGTTCTGGAAAAATATTCTTTTCCTATATCTTTCCCAGGAAGCTGGTCTATCTAGTTTTCTCTAGGATTGGGAGGTAGTCTGAATCTTTATCTACAGTACCTTTAATTTCATTCTGTATCTTTGTTTTATTTGGGGCTTTGCTTTTATTCTTTTGGGGTTTTGCATTGATCATTTTGAGCTTTTTGTTTATTTGTTTTATAGCATTTTCTTATTTTCACATCTGAATACTGCAGAATTTGGTTTTCAAAATTTCTGTGTCTGGGGAGAATTTTAAGAGCATATTGTAGATGGCATAAAATATCCTTGTTTTTCAAGAAGTAACACGGATCCTCCATCTGAATGGGGAAATGGTCACTAATGGAGAAATGAGCAAAGAAAAAAAGAAGAAGTTTAATCTTCTCAGGTGGCACCAGTGGTTAAGAACCTGCCTGCCTATGAGGGGACAGAAAAGAGACACAGGTTCTATCCCTGGGTCAGGAAGATCCCCAAGAGGAGGGCACGGCAACCATGCCAGTATTCTTGCCTGGAGAATCACTATGGACAGAGGAGCCTGGCAGGCCACAGTCCATAGATTCACAAAGAGTCGAACACGACTGAAGCAACTAAGCATGCACAGAATAATTTAAAATATTATTTGCAAAATATTTCCTGATTGGAAAGGAATCAAGAAGACTTTTGACTACAGGGGTAAACGAAATCCTTCAGTTCAGTTCAGTTCAGTCTCGCAGGCATGTCCTACTTTTTGCAACCCCATGAATCACAGCACACCAGGCCCTGTCGATCACCAACTCCCAGAGTTCAAACAAATTCATGTCCATTGAGTCAGTGATGCCATTCAGCCATCTCATCCTCTGTCGTCCCCAAATTCATGTCCATTGAGTCAGTGTTGCCATTCAGCCATCTCATCCTCTGTCGTCCCCTTTTCCTCCTGCCCCCAATCCCTCCCAGGATCAGAGTCTTTTCCAATGAGTCAGCTCTTCGCATGAGGTGACCAAAGTACTGGAGTTTCGGCCTCAGCATCAGTCCTTCCAATGAACACCCAAGGCTGATCTCCTTTAGAATGGATGGGTTGGATCTCCTTGCAGCCCAAGGGACTCTCAAGAGTCTTCTCCAACACCAAAGCATCAATTCTTTGGCACTCAGCTTTCTTCACAGTCCGACTCCCACATCCATACATACATGACCATTGGAAAAACCATAGCCTTGACTAGACGGACCTTTGTTGGCAAAGTAATGTCTCTGCTTTTTAATATGCTACCTAACTTGGTCATATCTTTCCTTCCAAGAAGTAAGTATATTTTAATTTCATGGCTGCAGTCACCATCTGCAGTGATTTTGGAGCCAAAAAAAATAAAGTCTGACACTGTTTCCACTGTTTCCCGATCTATTTCCCATGAAGTGAAATGAAATCCTTACAGCTGACATAATGTAGCTCAATTCACTGAGATAGGAAACCACTAAGATCAAAGTCTTGGACTAATATTTTCTTAAACACTTGTTTCTTAGGACATTGCTACTATTTTCAGGTAAAATAAAATAAAAAGGGAGAATGTTGTTCTGTGACCCAACATTTGAGCAATGTTAAATCAGGTTTAACAGATTCAAGTATCTAAGGGCTATTAAGCCTTTAACACACTTCAGTGCAGTTCAGTCGCTCGGTCTTGTCTGACTCTGTCACCCCATGAAGCATAGCAGGCCAGGCCTACCTGTCCATCACCAACTCCCAGAGTCCACCCAAACCCATGCCCATTGAGTCGGGGATGACATCCAACCATCTAACCCTTGTCATCCCCTTCTCCTCCTGCCCTCAATCTTTCCCAGCATCAGAGTCTTTTCAAGTGAGTCAGATCATGTGGCCAAAGTATTGGAGTTTCAGCTTCAACATCAGTCTTTCCAATGAACACCCAGGACTGATCTCCTTTAGGATGGACTGCCTAGATCTCCATGCAGTCCAAAGGACTCTCAAGAGTCATCTCCAACACCACAGTAAAAAAGCATCAACTCTTCAGCACTCAGCTTTCTTTATAGTGCAACTCTCACATTCATACATGACCACTGGAAAACTCATAGCCTTGACTAGACAGATCTTTGTTAACAAAGTAATGTCTCTATTTTTTAATATGTTGTCTAGGTGGGTCATAACTTTCCTTACAAGGAGCAAGCATCTTTTAATTTCATAGCTGCAATCATCACCTGCAGTGATTTTTGGAGCCCAGAAAAATAAAGCCTGACACTATTTCCACTGTTTCCTCATCTATTTCCCATGAAGAGATGGGACCAGATGCCATGATCTTAGTTTTCTGACTGTTGAGCTTTAAGCCAACTTTTTCACTCTCCTCTTTCACTTTCATCAACAGGCTCTTTAGCTCTTCTTCACTTTCTGCCATAAGGGTGGTATCATCTGCATATCTGAGGTTATTGATATTTCTCCCAGCAATCTTGATTCCAGCTTGTCCTTCCTCCAGCCCAGTGTTTCTCATGATATACTCTGCATACAAGTTAAATAAGCAGGGTGACAATATACAGCCTTGTCTTACTCCTTTTCCTATTTGGAAGCAGTCTGTTGTTCCATGTCTAGTTCTAACTGTTGTTTCCTGACCTGCATATAGGTTTCTCAAGAGGCAGATCAGGTGGTCTGGTATTCTTTCTTTCAGAATTTTCCACAGTTGATTTTTATCCACACAGTCAAAGCCTTTGGCAAAGTCAATAGAGTAGAAATAGATGTTTTTCTGGAACTCTTGCTTTTTCGATGATCCAGCAGATGTTGGCAATTTGATCTCTGGTTCATCTGCTTTTTCTAATACCAGCTTGAAAATCTGGAAGTTCATGGTTCATGTATTGCTGAGGCCTGGCTTGGAGAATTTTGAGTATTACTTTATTAGTGTGTGAGATGAGTGCTATTGTGATGTAAATTTCCATTTATGTTGTGGATTTAAAGAATAGGGTTTCGAAAAAGGGTTTCCCCGAAGAACTCTATGTTCAGGGTTTGTGCCTCTATTCCAGTCACCACTTACATCATGCTTACTTATGTGGAAGAAAGATTAAGATATTAAATACATATAAAGTAGCAGTTGTCACATTGCAACACATTGCTATGAACTGAAAAACTATGGACAGTTTGCAGAACACTTTCCTCTGTAGGTCTTCCTCAATAATTTGTATTCAGAATCTCTTGGTTAAAGGTACAGACATGTGGAATGCTTGCTTCTCTTAATTATTCTTTGTACTCCACCAACATTTACTTAATGCTTATATGGAAATAAAACATTAAATATTAAATAGATATTAAATTGTAAAATTAATTTTAGTAGTTCTATAACATGAAAATTATATAAGAAGATATATGATTTTAGATTCTATCTTGATAAACTAAATCAAAATCTATAAGATCTTATATAAAAACTACAAACTAAATAAACTAAATGATATTTCACTCTATTATCCACCCCTTCAAGTAAAATGATCTTATTGTGTTTAGTAAGGAAATACCCTTCATTTTAAGCATCCATGTAAAAAAGGTATGCATTATAATTAATTAAGGTATAAGTAAAAAGATGTCCTTTTCATTATAGGGAACTGGAAAGCAAAAGTAGGAAGTCAAGAAACACCTGAAGTAACAGGCAAATTTGGCCTTGGAATACAGAATGAAGCAGGGCAAAGACTAATAGAGTTTTTCCAAGAAAATGCACTGGTCATAGCAAACACCCTCTTCCATCAACAAAACAGAAGACTCGACACATAGACCAGATGGTCAACACTGAAATCAGATTGATTATATTCTTTGCAGCCAAAGATGGAGGAGCTCAATACAGTCAACAAAAACAAGACCAGGAGCTGACTGTGGCTCAGATCATGAACTCTTTATTGCCAAATTCATATTTAAATTGAAAAAAGTAGGGAAAATCACTAGACCATTCAGGTATGACCTAAATCAAATCCCTTATGATTATACAGTGGAAGTGAGAAATAGATTTAAAGGACTAGATCTAATAGATAGAGTGCCTGATGAACTATGGACTGAAGTTTGTGACATTGTACAGGAGACAGGGATCAAGACCATTCTAATGGAAAAGAAATGAAAAAAAGCAAACTGGCTGTCTGAGGAGGTTTTACAAATAGCTGTGAAAAGAAGAGAAATGAAAAGCAAAGGANAGTGGAAGTGAGAAATAGATTTAAGGGCCTAGATCTGATAGATAGAGTGCCTGATGAACTATGGACTGAAGTTTGTGACATTGTACAGGAGACAGGGATCAAGACCATTCTAATGGAAAAGAAATGAAAAAAAGCAAACTGGCTGTCTGAGGAGGTTTTACAAATAGCTGTGAAAAGAAGAGAAATGAAAAGCAAAGGAAAAGAGGAAAGATATAAGCATCTGAATGCAGAGTGCCAGAAAATAGCAAGAAGAGATAAGAAAGCCTTCCTCAGTGATCAATGCAAAGGAATAGAGGAAAACAACAGAATGGGAAAGACTAGAGATCTCTTCAAGAAAATTAGAGACACCAAGGGAACATTTCATGCAGAGATGGACTCGATAAAGGACAGAAATGGTATGGACCAAAGAGAAGGAGAAGATATTAAGAAGNCAAAGAAATAGAGGAAAACAACAGAATGGGAAAGACTAGAGATCTCTTCAAGAAAATTAGAGACACCAAGGGAACATTTCATGCAGAGATGGACTCGATAAAGGACAGAAATGGTATGGACCAAAGAGAAGGAGAAGATATTAAGAAGGGGTGGCAAGAATACACAGAAGAACTATACAAAAAAGATCTTCAAGTCGAAGATACTCACGATGGTGTGATCACTCACCTAGAGCCAGACATCATGGAATGTGAAGTCAAGAGGGCCTTTGAAAGCATCCCTACGAACAAAGCCAGTGGGGGTGATGGAATTCCAGTTGAGCTGTTTCAAATCCTGAAAGATGAGGCTGTGAAAGTGCTACACTCAATATGCCAGCAAATTTGGAAAACTCAGCAGTGGCCACAGAACTGGAAAAGATCAGTTTTCATTCCAATCCCAAAGAAAAGTAATGCCAAAGAAAGCTCAGACTACCGCACAATTTCACTCATCTTACACGCTAGTAAAGTAATGCTCAAATTTCTTCAAGCCAGGCTTCAGCAATAAGTGAACCG
>SJYA01000946.1:271864-392531 GCA_006410615.1 Neotragus moschatus
GGGAAAGACTAGAGATCTCTTCAAGAAAATTAGAGACACCAAGGGAACATTTCATGCAGAGATGGACTCGATAAAGGACAGAAATGGTATGGACCAAAGAGAAGGAGAAGATATTAAGAAGGGGTGGCAAGAATACACAGAAGAACTATACAAAAAAGATCTTCAAGTCGAAGATACTCACGATGGTGTGATCACTCACCTAGAGCCAGACATCATGGAATGTGAAGTCAAGAGGGCCTTTGAAAGCATCCCTACGAACAAAGCCAGTGGGGGTGATGGAATTCCAGTTGAGCTGTTTCAAATCCTGAAAGATGAGGCTGTGAAAGTGCTACACTCAATATGCCAGCAAATTTGGAAAACTCAGCAGTGGCCACAGAACTGGAAAAGATCAGTTTTCATTCCAATCCCAAAGAAAAGTAATGCCAAAGAAAGCTCAGACTACCGCACAATTTCACTCATCTTACACGCTAGTAAAGTAATGCTCAAATTTCTTCAAGCCAGGCTTCAGCAATAAGTGAACCGTGAACTTCCAGATGTTCAAGCTGGTTTTAGAAAAGGCAGAGGAAGTAGAAAACAAACTGCCAACATCCATTGTATCATGGAAAAAGCAAGAGAGTTCCAGAAAAGCATCTATTTCTGCTTTATTGACTATGCCAAAGCCTTTGACTGTGTGGATCAAAAATAAACTGTGGAAAATTCTGAAAGAGATGGGAATACTAGACCACCTAATCTGCCTCTTGAGAAACCTATATGCAGGTCAGGAAGCAACAGTTAGAACCAGACATGGAACAAGAGGCTTGTTCCAAATAGGAAAAGGAGTAAGACAAGGCTGTATATTGTCACCCTGCTTATTTAACTTATATGCAGAGTACATAATGAGAAACGCTGGGCTGAAAGTAGCACAAGCTGGAATCAAGATTGCCGGGAGAAATATCAATAACCTCAGATATGCAGATGACACCACCCTTATGGCAGAAAGTGAAGAGGAACTAAAAACCCTCTTCATGAAAGTGAAAGAGGAAAGTGAAAAAGTTGGCTTAAAGCTCAACATTAAGAAAACAAAGATCATGGCATCTGGTCCCATCACTTCATGGCAAATAGACAGGGAAACAATGTCAGACTTTATTTTTCGAGGCTCCAAAATCACTGCAGATGGTGACTGCAGCCATGAAATTAAAAGACACTTACTCCTTGGAAGAAAAGTTATGATCAAACTAGATAGCATATTGAAAAGCAGAGACATTACTTTGCCAACAAAGGTCCATCTAGTCAAGACTATGGTTTTTCCAGTGGTCATGTATGGATTTGGGAGTTGGACTGTGAAGAAAGCTGATCACCAAAGAATTGATGCTTTTGAATTGTGGTGTTGGAGAAGACTCTTGGGAGTCCCTTGGACTGCAAGGAGATCCAACCAATCCATTCTGAAGGAGATCAGCCCTGGGATTTCTTTGGAGGGAATGATGCTGAAGCTGAAACTCCAGCGCTTTGGCGACCTCATACGAAGAGTTGACTCATTCGAAAAGACTCTGATGCTGGGAGGGATTGGGGGCAGGAGGAGAAGAGGACGACAGAGGATGAGATGGCTGGATGGCATCACTGACTCAATGGACATGAGTCTGAGTGAACTCTGCGAGTTGGTGATGGACAGGGAGGCCTGGCGTACTGTGATACATGGTTCGCAAAGTGTCGGATACAACTGAGTGACTGAACTTAACTGAACTGATTATGTCTATGGGCTTCCCAGGTAGTGCAGCAGTAAAGAATTTTCCTGACAGTTCAGGAGACACATGTTTATCCCTGGGTCAGGAAGATTCGCTGGAGAAGGAAATGACACCCATTCCAGTATTCTTGCCTGGGAAATCTCATGGACCATGAGTGGGATCACGGGTCGCAGACTCTGATGAGTGACTAAACAACAGCAGTTATGTCTATACAATAATCTTAATAATTTATTAATATATTATTAATTAAATGCTGAATGTTTTCCCACATGGACAGCATTGTTATATCACTTTAGGCCTTATGAACGTTTATAATTTTACTAATAAATACTAGAAATCTAAAATAATATTGTTTTCTTTAATTCCATTGCTTTGATTACCATCTGGATCATCTCAATACGCTTTTTGGTTTTTATATTTCCATCTTTGTAAATTGTCTGTTCATAACTTTTTCTATTTGTCCACTTGAAACTGATGTCTTTTTGACTTTTATTTGTAGAACTAAATTTATTTTAGATAATTCTTCCTTGTTTCAAATACTGCAAATATTTTTTCCCATTGTGTAATCTACCTATTATCTTTGTCTGCAGTATTATGTATTTAGAAAAACTGATTAATCATATGAAATAGAATTTAACCATTTTTTGCTCTGTGGTTTTTGAATGGAAAAATTTAAATACTTTCCACCCTTAGGTCACAGAAATTTGCTATAACATTTCTTATATTAATTATACATTTTATTTTTCACAATTCTGTGTTTAATTCATCTCAGTTTCTATCTTTGTGTGAGATATTATGCAAGGATTAAAATGCATTTTTTTTCATTTAACTGGCACTGAGATTCTTTTAAAAAGAATCTCAGTGATATTTTCTAAGAACAGTTTTCAATTCATTTAAGCTTTGAGACAGTGTACATAGAGCATTCGACACTCAGACAAGAAATTTTAAAAGTCTTCTTCTCCAACTTGACATAATTATTTTCATTAATTAATACATTAAACAAAAACAATAACTATTTCCTTGATTCATTCAATGAACAATTAACAACTTCCAAGAAGTAAATGTTTCAAAGTATTATTCATATTTAGTGAAATATTGCTTGCATGAACTACAGTTTGACTTATAATGAAAATGCCACACCATCCATTTTGTACTGCTTCTCTAAGTTAAAATTTAAACACAAATAAAAAGTTCAAGTGCTCACACAGAGAGACAAAACTGAAGTGAATGAAGTTTTCACTGCTTCTTCATCATTGCTTTGCTTGTACTATCAGTATTTATCTTGAACTTACTGTTTAAACACAAAGATATGAAGTAACACAGAGTACAGACAAGAATGATTCCAAAATGTTACTGAATCTCTAAATACATGGGTGCAACTGAGTCCAAGGCTGTCATGACCCAACTATATAAATGGAGGTTCTTTGTATTAATGTCCACAAATCATCCAATGTTAATTAAAGAGTAATAAAGCATAAAATAATTTGACATTTTCATAAATATTAAAATTCACAATAACCACAGAACTTGTTAACAACCCAGCCCAGTGAAAATATTTTTAGGAGACATACTTTATCAATGATATTATTGAAGATCACTGGTGCAAGGTAATGGAGTGAAGCAGGATAACATTTAGAGAGTTCGACTATGGTGTTTGAATTCTTACAAACAATGCACCTATGCACTGGGAGCACTTGTAGATCATACCTCCTGCCATGCCTTTGGCAAGGCAATGCTTAAGATTAGAATATGACCTTCCAGTTCTAGGCCAAAGCATCATTCTATGTATGTTTGTATGATACCCAAGGCTTCTTCTGGTGGCTCAACATTTAAGAATCCACCGGCAATGCAGAAAGCCCAAGAGAAGCAGGCTCAATCCCTGGGTTGGGAAGATCCCTTGGAGGAGGAAATGGCAACACACTCCAGTAGTCTTGCCTGGGAAATCTCATGGACAGAGGATCCCAGTAGGCTACAGTCCATGGGGTCATAAAAGAGTTGAAAATGACTTAGTGACTAGGCAAAAACAAGTTTAACAACACGTCGATTGTAGTTTTTGATCAGCAATGATTTCTATCTGTGATTTCAGTAGGATGACTTCCCTGGCAAAAAGGAACTGTGACATCAGATGGTCTGTGTAGTTGAGAAGAGCCACGGAAAGTAGGTAACTTCACTCACTTCCACCAAGAAGTTGCACTGTGCACCACAACATAGGAGTGTCCTTTCATTTATAATGATGTTACAGTCTATCCTTGTGTGTGTCTTAGTCACTCAGTCATGTCTGACCCTTTGCAACCTATAGACTATAGCCTGCTCAGGCTACAGTAGCCTGTAGTAGCTACTGTAGCCCACAAGGCGCCTCCGTCCATGGGATTTTCCAGGCAAGAATACTGGAGTGGGTTTTCATTTCCTCGTCCAGGCAGTCTATCTTTGCTGCTCAATAAACTGAAGCACCATGGGCTCTATGGTGGAACTTCACAAATTAAAAAGCCACAGCACATCTGGGCTGGCTTGAACATGAACAAGCAAAGGACCCCTGTCTAATGGAATGATTAAAAGTTTAAAAATGCTGTTTTAATCCAATCAATTAAAAGCATAAACAGCATGGGTTTGATTAAATCAATTTAAAGAATTACACAGCAGTCAATGTGCTCATCAGCAGGAGTGAAAAATTCACGTACCACCTACAAACAGCTTGAAATCTGTATCCTTCAATTAAATATAACAAACAATCTTTTAGCACATTCCAGAAAGGTGGCTCTTTTCCTAGAAGGAAAGAGTGGTGCTACACCAGAGGGATATGCTATTAGTTATAACTAGTGAGCTGTTATCCAATTTGATATATTTAACACATATCATATCTTCATTATTAATAACTGTGTCTTCTGTATTCAAAATTTGATTCTAAACATGAAAATGTACTTCTCCTTTTATTTAAAAATCTTGAATTATCAAGATGCAATCTTAAAATACAATAATGTAAAATAATATGTGTACAGAGGCAGTGGTGGTTTAAGATAATCATGAACTAACTGAAGTAATTGTGTATCTGCTTACTCTAGCAAGAAGCTGCAAAATATATATATATATACACATATATATACAGCTACAGCTAAATAAAGCTAATAGAGACAGATAAACTTGAGATTTCTAAAAAAGATAATACTCCAAATTTCTAATTCGCTCTCCTTTTAATAATCCTGTAGTCTGACTATGATTAACAGAATTGTTATGAGGGGAAGAGATTTTTAATACAATTTTCACCACTAAAACTGAGCCAAGACAATCATAGATTCAGTTGGAAAAACAGGGTAAATCAGTATGCATGAATTTTCAAGTAAAAAATAAAATAAATCACAATAACCTGAGCATTTCCATTTCACTAGCACAAAGCTTTATACATTTTGATTTCTAGACTTGTAAAGGATGTGTTCCCTTAATCATATCTGGTTTAAAAAGCCATAGAATTTAGATGCAAATAAGAAATGTTAGATTCTTCTTTCCCAATGTCATCTAAACTGAATCTATTCCAGTCTTTATCCTCATACGTACTCAGTTTGTATGGAAACCATGATGCCATGAGCTGGATTGCCTTGAGAAAACTCTGTGTCGGAGTAAGTGTTCAGTTAATGTTAGAATTAATATCTTTCAGATTTCATATCAAATTAATTTAGGATTATTATTTTCATTATTAATGTTGTTTAGTCGCTAAGTTGTGTTCGACTCTTTTGCGACCCCATGGATCAAACCTATATCTCCTGAATTAGCAGGTGGATTCTTTACTTAGGTACCTGGGAAGGGAAATTTGGATTTCAGAAAGCCAGTATAGTTTGTATGTGTATGTATGTATATACATATATACATATATATTATAAATTGTAGCACTGCTTCATGTAGAGGTAGGAAGTAACATAATCAAATTTATTGATGCTTCTGGAAAAAGAACACATTAATAGCCACCCTACTCAGAATAAATAAATTTAGTTTTTGTCACAAAATGAGTTAAAGTTTCTCTTTTATTTAAAAAATTTGAGAGCTCTCTGCATTCTCTCTATGTGAATCTATACTCATGGCAAAGTATAGATTGCCATGTTGGAGTGATTTTATACTTATGGGAAAAATGCAGAGACAGGCCTAGAGAGGTGAAGTAAAATCACCTAGCTAAGTACTAATGGAGCCATGATTCAAAACAAAGTCAAATGGCTCCAGAGCCCACATATTTATGCCTCCTTTCTCCCTCCCTCTCAAGTTGTGTACCACAATCATTTCACACTCTATAGTCACCAAAGAGCAGGTTTTATAACTTCGGGAGGAGGTACTGTCTCACAAGGTAAGTAGGAAAGTAACAACCAACAGTTTATCTGTCATGTGTCCCAGGACAGAGCTTATCCTGATGGTGTTACTGATGCAAGTGTTCCAACAGGGTAGCCCTGATGTCTCAAATACTCTGCACCAAAACTTTGATTAGTTATCAGTTAACATTAAATGTACTGTTTGTGCCAGAAATGAGTGTCATATTTCAAAAAACAGATGTCGGGTTAGCGTGTTCTTGTCTCATTTATGTCAGTACCACTTGGCCTGCACTGACCTCGATGAGAAAACGCAGTCAAGTTCACCTGAGTGTCTGTCAACAGTCAGAGGCAGGTAGGCAAGCTCTGTAAGTCCAGTATCATTAAGATACGAATCTCCTCATCTGTAAGGCCTGTACACCAAAGCAGAGTTGTACGAGCTGAGGTGAAAATTATGACTGTGGATGATTAGAAACCAATTTGAGTGTATGCCAATGCTGAATCCTATTCTTTACAAAGTAAAAATTTTTTACATTTAAAAAATGTAAAATTTCAAGGAAATAGTGTCCGGTAACTTAGGAGTACTTCTCATCTTGTCACTCAGGATATTTTTTGAATTACAATGCTACTCATTAAAATTCCATATTATGAAGCCAGTGAAAACTTCTGTTTAAGCTAAATATCACTACACAAGCAAGTTATGAAGCACAAAAATCACCACTGGGGAAAAAATGTATGTGCAAATAATATTTTAAAAATAAAATGCAATCATTAATGAACAGAACATAAATTTCTAGCAACACACTCCACCATAAAGAGGCTATGAAACTGAATTTTGTGAGAAAGAATCTACAAACAACATTAAAGATGTTGCTTCAAACATTTTGAAAACATGTTTCTCAAAAGCACTATGACTGAGACTTTTGCCATTTTTCTGTTCTAAACCTTTTCAACTTAAGAAGTATTCCTAATGTAAACTTGTCTTCTAATGTGGCAGAAAAGAATCTGCATATGTTTCAGCGAGAAACATGATCTCACATTGTGAAAAAAGATGTGCTGGAAGATGATATCTTCAGTGCATAAATACATACTATAAACTGTAACTTTTAATACCCTGTCTTAAATGCTTTGCTCTAATTTCTGTGCACAAATTTCTTTCTCTTTGCCAACTCAACAGTTATCATCATGAATAGATTCCATCATCTGAGGAAACTCCTCACTTAGGCTTTAAGTGACAATTTATTTGGTATTTCAAGATTCTTTCCACAAAATAATCTTATACTATCTGATGCCTATTAAAAGAGTAATAAAATGTGACAGACATAATGGATAAGAGCAAATTAAGGGTGAAACAGTTAATTATTACCAGTAAATGGTTGTTTGAGTCCTTGACATTTTTTCTTCTCAGAATCTCCAAGGATTGTTTATACCTCATAAGATAGCATATATACAAAAGAAGAATGAACCCAAATCAGGCTCTTGACATATAAATTAAATTCATAAGAGTTATGAATTTATGAGTTAAGGATAAAGCCATTGGTAACGCAACTGTAGAATTAACAGAAGTGCCTAATCTATGTTACAAATTACACAATAATATAGTAACATAGTTTCTAACAAAAAAGTTGTAATTTCTAATAAAAAACATATAATTAGTCATTGGTCTGTCTAATTTGCTAAACTTGTTTTTTTTTTTTCAGTTCAGTTCAGTCACTCAGTCGTGTCCGACTCTTTGCGACCCCATGAATTGCAGCACGCCAGGCCTCCCTGTCCATCACCAATTCCCAGAGTTCACTCAGACTCACGTCCATCGACTCGGTGATGCCATCCAGCCATCTCATCCTCTGTCATCCCCTTTTCCTCTTGCCCCCAATTCCTCCCAGCATCAGAGTCTTTTCCAATGAGTCAACTCTTCGCATGAGGTGGCCAAAGTACTAGAGTTTCAGCTTTAGCATCATTCCTTTCAAAGAACACCCAGGGCTGATCTCCTTTAGAATGGACTGGCTGGATCTCCTTGCAGTCCAAGGGACTCTCAAGAGTCTTCTCCAACACCACAGTTCAAATAATTATTAAAATTTTTTATTTTAATATTATTTAAAATTTCAAAATGGCCACAATATCATATGTACAATAAATTGTATATATTAAAGTATAAATTCAATTTCATAGTACACTATGTATGAGATATTCTAATCAGTAAAATAGAGATGCCAAGTCATAATTATATTTTTCCAAGAGCTTTAAGATTATTTTATCCTCTGAGAGTGTATCAACAAAAATAAATGTATAAATAGCATTACTTTATTTTTAAAATGGCTTTAATGATACTAAAATCTAGTAAGCTTTGATCTTACACAGAGGTCAGACTTATCTTCATTTTATAAAATAAAATGGATTTCTATGATGTGATGAACAATTTTTCTAGAATAAATGTCTTCCAAAAGTAATGTATTTTAATCTGTTATTTTTTCCTCTGTTTAAAATATTTACCAATTTATTTCAAGATTATAATTATCAGCTCCTTACTTTGTGGCCTCTGAAGTTTTCTCAATTTGGGTTGTCTCTTTAAGAAAAAATATATAAAACTATTAATGCAAGTGCTTAAGAAAATATTAATGTAAGATAAAAAAATAACACATTATGAATTTTAGAACCAGGATTTGTATTTTCAACTCTTTTTATTTCACTTTCCATAGAGGTACTGAAAGGTAATTCCATTTACCTTCTACATGGTTGGTAGAAATATTTCTATTATTTTTAATATTAGTTTAGGAAATTTCAGATTTTCAAATGATTATTAAACATGAGAAATTTGAGGAGAAAGTCTTTCAATTTTCACATATGGGCTAAAATTTTGAAAGATTTTTTCAAAAGATGAGCTTTTGGCTCCATGCATTTCTAAATTTTTTCTCTCTTCTCTCACCCACGTATTTCCAGTTCAAACAGCACTGTGAGTTCAGACAATGCATCTCCATGCCCAGTTACCAACTAACCTGACATAATGAGCTGCAGGACATTCCTGTGTGCCATTCATTCACTCAAATGGGTAATAACAATTTAAAAATATACATGCGTGACTATAGAGCTACATAAATATATAACCTACTAAGCCCAAATTAAATGTATACATAACTTTTCAGTCACATGGTCTCAAAAATGCTGGGGCTGAAGAAGAAAAGCTGATATGAAAACAGATCAGTTCAGTTCAGTCACTCAGTCATGTCCAACTCTTTGTGACCCCATGAACCGCAGCACACCAGACCCCCCTGTCCATCACCAACTCCAAGAGTTTACCCAAACTTGTGACCACTGAGTCAGTGATGCCATCCAGCCATCTCATCCCTTCTCCTCCTGCCCTCAATCTTTCCCAGCATCAGGGTCTTTTCAAATGAGTCAGCTCTTTGCATTAGGTGGCCAAAATACTGGAGTTTCAGCATCAACATCAGTCCTTCCAATGAACACCCAGCACTGATCTTCTTCAGGGTGGACTGGTTGCCACTGCTTGCAGTCCAAGGGTCTCTCAGAGTCTTCTCCAACACCACAATTCAAAAGCACCAATTCTTCAGCACTCAGCCTTCTTTATAGTCCAACTCTCACATCCATACATGACCACAAGAAAAACCATAGCCTTGACTAAACAGCCCTTAGTCGGCAAAGTAACTTCTCTGCTTTTCAATATGCTGTCTAGGTTGATCATAACTGTCCTTCCAAGGAGCAAGCATCTTTTAATTTTGTGACTGCAATTACCAGCTGCAGTGATTTTGGAGCCCCCCAAAATAAAGTCAGCCACTGTTTCCACTGTTTCACCATCTATTTGCCATGAAGTGATGGGACCAGATGCCATGATCTTAGTTTTCTGAATGTTGAGCTTTAAGCCAACTTTTTCACTCTCCTCTTTCACTTTCATCAAGAGGCTCTTTAGCTCTTCTTCACTTTCCTCCATAACGGTGGTGTCATCTGCATACCTGAGGTTATTGATATTTCTCCTGCCAGATAATAGTCTTTCACAAATTGTAGCTAAAAATATCTTACTCTTCCAATTTGCACAAAAATATATGATCCTGTGAGCACATTGAAAAGCTTCCTTCCAGGACCTTGAAAGGGATATAAAATTGAAGAACATTTCACTTTAGACTTCATAAGCTTCATCTCTTAGCTCATCATATCAATAAGATTTTTAAGATTATAAAACAGTTTTTCATTAAAAAAAAAAAACGACAAAATTAAGCCACCCCTGTGTCTGTCGAGAAGGAAATGGCAACCCACTCCACTATTCTTGCCTGGAGAATCCCATGGATGGAGGAGCCTGGTGGGCTACAGTCCATGGGGTCTCAAAGAGTCGGACACGACTAAGCGACTTCACTTTCTTGTGCCTTTAAAACTCAGAAGGGTTTAATACGAATTTCAGCAAAGGTTGGAAATTTTCCTATAAGGTAATATTGTTCCATTGTAAGTTCATCCTCCCACACTGACTCATAGTGAATCTATGCTGTTTTTTTAAGAGAGTAACAATAAATTCCCTCAAACACTAAAACAATATATAATGAAGTATTTAATGCCAAAATTTTCCAAGAACACTGGTTACAATTATAAAAATGTGGTCACAATCCAAGTCTGTGAGCCAGAAAAAAATCAATAGGTATCAGTAGCACTTTCTGATCAAGCCCACTTGAACACTTTCCTAGGTTTGAGGTAATCACTCACTATTGCTAAAATAGTTTCTGAATCAAACTACATGAGGCAACAGAAGGGACGCACATTAATAATAGAACACCACAATGTGTGTAATTAATACTCATTCATTCAATTATTGAAGAATTATTATTTGAACACATACAATGCACCATGGTGCTCTTCCAGAAACTGAGGATATGACAATGAAATCCAATAAAACCTGTGGCTATGTTCAGTGGAGAATTATGTTATAAAAAATAGAAACATATATAGAAGTTACCATATATATTATATTCTTCCTACTTTGAATTGTTACTTATGGTTTATAAATTAACTTCTATAAAAACATAAGCCTCTTGAATACAAGGTTCCTTGTACAGAATGCTGCATACATTCAATAACTGTATGATGATTATAGAGATGACATATATCAGTTTTATATTTCAAACTAGACTATAAGCTTTTTATTATACCATGTATTTGGCATTTAATATACTTACTGGTTAACTGATTATTGAATGAGATTTTATTCTAAGTACAGTTGATCTTTCTATCAATAATCCCTCATAGCATTAAAGAATAGAAAGCTGGGCCATTCAAAGATATCACTTCATATAAATTGAATATAATAGATATAATTACACATGGCACTATAAACTTTTTACACTACAGTGCAAACTGATTGATTGTGCTGAAGTATTTTTCTACATAAGACATAACACAAAGGAGTCTTATTATCCATTTGGAAATTTATTCATTTTATCTTATAATCCAAGGAGATTGTCTCATACCATGATACTTTTGAGAGTCCAGAAGGCATATTTATTGACTATATGAATTAATTCATTATTGTTCTAATTTTCTATTGTTGCAAACAGGTCTAATTCTATTTAGCTATGATATTTCTTAAGTTTTCAGAGATAACTAATCATCAAAGATTTAGATTATAAGAATCACCTATTTTCAATACCATATACAATAAAGCACAATCAATATTTTTAAGACAATTAGCAAATCAGGTACAGAAAAGAGCACACAATTTGTTCTATGAAGTTTAAGTTCTCTGAACTGTTAAGTTTCAACCAGAAACGTTGGGTAGAAATGACAGAATGCTGACAGAAATGTTCACACAAGGCAAGCAGTCTAACATCCCAAAAGGAGTCTTCATTTCCTAGTCTGTATCAGGACAATTAAATTCTTCTAAATCAATGGCTGGACATGCACAGAATTAAGTAATAAATTCTGGGTGACATCCCTAAGATTGAAGGCTTTTAGCCTCTTTTCATCCTTCTCATGAAAGATGAAGGAGGATTACTGAAGTAACTTTAGGCAATAAGAATATACATTTGACTTTTTTTTTTTTACTTAAAAAGCCATTAAGTAGAAAATGATAAGGCCCTTCTTGATATGACATCTACTGACAACTTCTTCACTATTCTTTCTTGATGGTGACCTAGTTATAACTTAGTCTATGTAACACACATAATTGTTTTACTGCATACATTGAAGTCATGCAAGGTAAATGACAGACATTATAACACCCATATGATATTCTCCTTAATGAAGCTTATACTATGCACTTAAATGAGGAAGTACTTCAGAAATGAAAGTGTGAGCTCTGTGAATCAGCTGCCCAGCATATCAACCATAATTTGTGAAAAGTATAAAAATAACCATAAAAATCTCTGGCAACTTTCCTAAGGGCATATAGCAGAGAAATGTTTATGTGAGAAATTTACTATATCTCTGTAACAACAGAGACTTGGTGGCTTTTGAGCCATGATCTACTCCCTACACCAGCCCCTACAACTCAATGTGGTCAAAGTTTTACCGTGGGTAATGAAACCAAGAAGATGGGGATCTTTTTCTCCCATTTCCATTTGAGGGTGATAGTTTCTCCCTAGAAAGGGCAAGCAACAGCATTCCCACTGCCCTCCAGCTTTATGCTGTAGAATCCTTTCCAGGCAAAGCATAGAGATCTGGGGCTTCTTCCTGCTACACAGTACCCACTGCAGAGTGGAAGCTCTCATTCAACCATGGCAGGGCAAGAATCCTGGGCCTATATATACCTTACTCCAATTGTTCATAGCATGGATATTCTGTACTAGGAGACACAAGCCATGAAGACAAGAGGCTACCACCTCCAGCCACCGCCCTTTGTTAAGAGGAGAGTTGTCACTCCAAGAAAAGCAGGTCTTAGTCTAGGTCTATAACTCAGACCCACTGCCACAGAGATTCTGTCCAGGAAAAGATGTGAGCTGTAAGAAGAGTGAGTTCTCTATTTCTCCCCATGATAACTGATTTTTTTTTGAGGGGGGGGAAGCACAAATTGTAGGAAGTTTCAGCATAACAGTTCTTTCCAAAACAATGAAGATTTTCATGCTGAACAATTAAGAGGAGGCATATTCCATGTTAGCAAGATATGAAACAGTCAACCAAATATATATAAAGAAAATCAGGAAAAGAGACAGTTAAGAAGGACAAGTCTGCAGTCAAAGAAAGGTTAAAGACTGGTTACAAAAACTACCCCTGCAAAGAATTAGGACTTTAATTGGTTTAGATTGTGGGGCATTTTATACTACAGGTAATTACTGGAAACAACAAAGCATCGACTACCACTTAGTGTATGCTAACAGCTTGGAGAGATATCAATAAAGGCTGGCCAGCCAGAGGCTTAATAGAGAAAGAGATAAAGAGAGCCCAGTTGAAGTCTATCATCCATTGGGGTGAGAAGTGGGAGGGAGAAGTGATTAGAATTAGTGTGTGTATATCCAAAGCAGTGTCCTTTGAGAAATGATATCAGATATTACACACTGCAGAGGAAACAGACTACACTGAAAAATTTAATGCAACACAAGCAAGCAAATGTATAACAAATTCAAGCCTCAAAGGGGGAATCACCATCCAAACTGAATAATATATGATCTCAAATGTCCACTTTTAAACAAAAATCACAAGGCATGTAGAGAAATAGGAAAGTGTGATGCATACACAAGAAAAAAATGGTTAAAGATAATTTGTCTTTGAGAGAGCCCTTTGACTTAATGGACAAAGACTTCTAAACAGTCATTATAAATGTATTCAACTAATTAAAGAAAATAATGTTTTTAAAATTAAATGAAAATATAATAATGAGGTCTCATCAAGTACAGACTACCAATAAAAAGAAATAAATATTTTGAAATGAAAGTATAATAAAGAGATTAAAAATTTCACTAGAGGGGCTCAACAGTATACTAAAGCTGGCAGATGGAAACATCAGCAAGTTTGAAAGTAAAAGGACAGAAATTATGCAATCGAGAGAACAAAGAGAAAGAAAGGGAGAAAAATGATCAAGCCTCAGAGGAAAGTAAGGCACCATTAATTGGAAAAACATATATATACATATGTATCTATATACTTGAAGAGTAGAATAAGAGAGAGAGAAAAAGGTAGAACATGTATTTTTAGAAATAATTGCAAAAATTTCCCAAATATGATGAAAGATACTGGTTTACATATCCAAGCAGCATATTGAAATACAAGTAAGCCAAATACAAAGAGATCCATACCCAGATACATTATAGTTAGAATGTTGAAAGACAAAAAGGAAAATCTTTAAGGCAGGAAGAAGAAATAATTTGTCAAGTACAGAGGAACTCAAGCAAAATTAAGCTGTCTTTTCATCAGAAACAGCTAAGATCAAAGGAACAGAGAGAAAATATTCAGAATGGTGTAAACAATTGTTAACAAAGAAACTTATGTCTAGTAACTTTATCTTTTAATATTGAAGGTGAGGTTAAGATTCCCACATAAACAATGAGAGAATTGATTACTAAGAGACCGACTTTATATATAAAAAAGCTTTTCTTAAAGAAAGTTTTTCAGGCTGAAAGCAAATGACACTATACAATAATCTAATGTACAAGCCATGAAATTAAAAGATGCTTACTCCTTGGAAGAAAAGTTATGACCAACCTAGATAGCATATTGAAAAGCAGAGACATTACTTTGCCAACAAAGGTCCGTCTAGTCAAGACTATGGTTTTTCCTGTGGTCCTGTATGGATGTGAGAGTTGGACTGTGAAGAAGGCTGAGAGCTGAAGAATTGATGCTTTTGAACTGTGGTGTTGGAGAAGACGCTTGAGAGTCCCTTGGACTGCAAGGAGATCCAACCAGTCCATTCTGAAGGAGATCAGCCCTGGGATTTCTTTGAAAGGAATGATGCTAAAGCTGAAACTCCAGTACTTCGGCCACCTCATGTGAAGAGTTGACTCCTTGGAAAAGACTCTGATGCTGGGAGGGACTGGGGGCAGGAGGAGAAGGGGACGGCAGAGGATGAGATGGCTGGATGGTATCACTGACTTGATGGGCGTGAGTCTGAATGAACTCTGGGAGTTGGTGATGGACAGGGAGGCCTGGCATGCTGCGATTCATGGGGTCGCAAAGAGTCAGACACAACTGAGTTACTGAACTGAACTGAACTGAATGTACAAACACACAAAAAAGAATTCACAAAAGTGATTATGTAGGTAATGGTAAAACTGTACCACTATATATTTCTTATTCTTAACTGATTCAAAAGTGAGTATCATGCAACAAATGTATATAATTATATTGTTGGGCCTATAACAAACACACATAATACCTATGATAATTACAAGACAAAGGAGTCAGACGGAGCAAAACTATATGGAATTAAGAAAATGACACCAGATGGTAACAGATGGTAACTCAAATCTACAAGAACAAGTGAAGAAAATAAGAAATTGAAATAATGAAGCAATATATATATATATATATGTAACATACATATATAGATATATGTATGTATATTTGGTCTACTTTCTCAGTTTCTTTAAAGAATATAATATATATATGTATATATATTAATTATAAAAGTACATCTGGGAGATTGTAAAATACATACAGGTAAAAGGTATTAAAACAGCACAAACACAAGAGGAGGTCATAGAGTACATAGGAGTTACATTTCTAAATCTCACTTAAAATTAAGCTCAGAAAAATTGAAATAATGAAACTATATATATGTAACATACATATAGGTATATGTATGTGTATTTGGTCTCCTTTTTCAGTTTCTTTAAAGAATATAAATATATATATATATTAACTATAAAAGTATATCTGGGGATTTTCACATACATACAGGTAAAAGGTATTAAAATAGCACAAACACAAGAAGAGATCATAAAGTACATAGGAGTTACATTTCTAAATCTCACTTAAAATTAAGCTCAGAAAAATCCTCATGGCTCAGATGGTAAAGAATCTTCCTGAAATGCAAGATACCCAAGTTCGATCACTGGGTTGGGATGATCTCTGGAGAATGGAATGGCAACCCACTACAGTATTCTTGCCTGGAGAATTCCATGGACAGAGGATTCTGGTGGGCTAGAGCCCATGGGATCACAAAGAGTTAGACACGACTGAGTGATTCACAGACACAGATATTTGAAATAATTTCTGATACATTAACATGAACACTAAATCCTAGAGCAACCAATAAGAAAATCATTCGGAAAAGGTAGTGAAAAATATAGAAGGAATTAAAGCATTACATGAGAAAATTTACTTTTCTCTGAGAAAATACAGCAATTTAAAAAATGACAAATTGCAGGGAAAAATTCAACCTTATTCATAATAAATTACATTTGAATGAATTGAACAGTATCATCAATAGGCTGAGATTGTTAGACTGGATGAGTAAATAATATATAATTATATGTTGCATGCAGGTGACACAATTTATTATCAAAGATTCCAATAACTGCTATTTAAAAGAAAGGTATATTATAGATAATACAAACAGTAAGTATCAATTGGAATAAATATTATATCAAAGTAAAATTTAAAATAAACTATATTATTAAATTAAAATAAACTATATTATTTAAAATAAACTATATGACTTTCACTCGTTATTTCCAACTCTTTGTGAACTCATGGACTATACAGTCCATGGAGTTCTCTAGGCCAGAATACTGAAGTGGGTGGTCTTTCTCTTCTCCAGGGGCTCTTCCCAACCCAGGGATCGAACCCAAGTCTCCCGCATTGCGTGCAGATTATTTACCAGCTGAGCTATCAGGGAAGCCCAGGTAAACATTTATAATGATCATTTGCAATGATCATTAATTATCATTGATCTTAATGACATTAAGAATAGAAAAATAGGGAAATCAATAAATATAAAATATGTTAATTTGAAAAATCAACAAATTTTTAAAACTTAGCTACACTGAATAAGAAAAAAAAAGCATTTCAAAGAAAATGAAAGAGAGAACATCATTAATGGCCACACAAGAATTACAAAATAATTTTAAAATATTATAAGGCAACTACATAAATATATGGATATCGATGAAGTATATAACTCAGATGAAATGGACACATTTCTAGAAAGACAAATTACTGAAACTGACTCAAGAAGAAAAAGAAAATCTGAAAGATCGATAAAAAGTAAAGTAGTTGAATTAGTAATTAAGAAAAAACTGCCTAAATAAATAAATAGCCCAGACTTCTGTTCCACCAGTGAATTGTACCAAATATTCATAAAGTAATCAATACCATTCCTTCAGAAATTTTTCTAAAATATATGATAGGAAGGAATAAATTTCATCTACTTCTATGAGGTCAGTTTTACACTGACAACAAAACTATACAAAGATATCATAATAAAAGAAAAATTCAGATCACTTTCCCTTAGAAATATAAATTTAAAAATCATAAATAAAATGCTACCACACTGAATCTAGCACTATATAAAAAGTATTGTCACAAAGAAGAACAAATCTGACTCCATATTGGATCTACTTCTCTAGCTCTAACCTTTGTGCCCTGTTGCCTGGGCTTACTCGGGAGGGCTCTGCACTTTTGTCTCCCCAGTCAGCAAAAGAATGTTGCCTATAGCCTGAAATATGCTGTACATAAGAGTCCTTTCTCAAGATTCTGCCTCCCAGGTTGGACATTTAAAGCCATATCACTTTTTGTTCGCATAGGGATAAAAATGTGCAAAACAGAAAATAACATTTGTCTTCTTGAAGGTTTATAGGAACGTCGTAACCAGACCTATGTGGACAGCTGCAAGATCAAAGGCTTATCACATCCCTTTCAGGGTCTGGCCAATACCAAGAAGTGTGTAACAACCAGACCCCCACCATTTCTTTTAGTATAAAAGTCTGAATTCTTAAACTCTTGATTTATTGGCCTGTCATGTGGCGAATAGTATGAGCTTGGATTTAGTAACATTATTATACACAATGATCTAATGGGATTTATCCCAACAGTACAAGTTTTGTTTAATATCTGAAAATGGATTAATATGTCATATAAATGAAATAGGTAAAAATTCAATGATAATCCCAAAGTACACAAAAAAAGACATTTTACAAAATCCAACACATTTTCATGACAAAAAAAAAGTAGGAATAGACTATAAGTTATCAAACTGATGAAGGACATGTATGTAAAGCCCACAGCTAATACGTTAGAGTATGTCATCACTTCTTGAGCTGCAGAAGTAGTACTAGCTTATTGTCCATCATAAGCAAATGAGGTGAGAAAAGCTAATCTTTACATCATACAGAGGTATCATTGTTTTGCTTAATTTTTAATATCATGTTTAAAACTCTAGTATGGAAATGTTTAACCACACATAATACTATAAAATTTATTATATTATTTAACAGACTTCTTGAGCATTTTTAAGCTTATGAAAAAATCTAAATAGAAAATAAAGACTTCCCATATACTACCTTTCCCCCAGCAACCAGTTACTCCTATTACTAATATCATACATTATGATGGTACATATTTTACCATTAATGAGCCAATATTGATCTAGAGACCATAGTTTATATTAGGGCTTACTCTTTGTGTTGTATATTCTATGGGTTTTGACAAACGTACAATGACATATATCCACCATTCCAGTATCATACAAAACAGTTTTAATACCTTAAAAATCCCTATTTTCCACTTACTTATCCCTCTAGTTCTTTTCATGACTGAAAATTCATTTTTTATGTCTGAATGATATTTTATTATACAGATATATGACAGTTTCTTTATCCATTTATTCACTGAGGGACATCTTTATTGCCTCCAACTTTTGGCAATGATGAATAAATTGCCTATAAAGATTTGAGAATGAGTTTTTATATGGACATAAGTTTTCAATTCATTTGTACATATAACCAAAGAATGCAAAGGCTGAGGCATAAAGTAAAAGTGTTTTTAGTTTTGAAAGGAATATCTCAGCTGATGTTCAAACTGACTGAACCATTGTGCTTCCCCACTAGCAATGAGAGTTACTGTTGCTTGCCTGTACTGTTAGTGTTTTAGACTTTGGACAGTCAAAGAAGTCTGTCCACTTTTTATCATCATTATTTGGTCATTATATCTTATTTGGCAGACAATGATAAAATCCTAGGGGGATTTTAGTAGGTACTAGTATTTTTTTATAAAAGTATTATTCCAAGTTCTGGCATAGACATTGAATAAATTAAAAAAAGACTTTGAAGAACTTATCTAAAATTTCCCTGGTATTTCATTCTGATGTTTAATAACTTTCATTAAGAGAAAAAAATATATATATCATAATCTTTAAAATTGTTGTTTAAACCAATATTTTCCTCTCATTATTTTTTATATATTTTCTTCTTTTAGGCCCATGGAATAGTTCATCATCTAGCATTTGGATACAGTCTATTCTTCTATGTTTAGGAGGGTAGATTCAATTTAGCTCAGTTCAGTTGCTCAGTTGTGTCCGACTCTTTGCGACCCCATGAATCGCAGCACACCAGGCCTCCTTGTCCATCATCATCTCCCGGAGTTCACTCAGACTCACGTCTATCAAGTCCATGATGCCATCCAGCCATCTCATCCTCGGTCGTCCCCTTCTCCTCCTGCCCCNTGTTTTGTAGATTTTCCTCCACGTTGAAATGTTCTTTGGATGAATTTGCTGGGGAGAAAGCGGTCTCCCTGTCCTATTCCTCCGCCATCTTCTCTGAATCTATATCCATGATTTTTACATTTGTACTTGACCACATGACAAAAACTTCACATCCTATTCCCCAACTTTGTGATTTGCATAATAATTAGTTCTTATATTATTAACAGCTTTCAGTAGTGTGACTTTTCCAAAGTTACATACTAGTAATCGAAGAATTACTGACTTTCAGATTCAAATCTCTTTTTCTTTCAGTTCAGTTCAGTCACTCAGTCATGTCCAACTCTTTGTGACCCCAGGAATCACAGCACACCAGGCTTCCCTGTCCATCGCCAACTTCCACAGTTCACTCACATTCACATCCATCAAGTCAAGTGATGCCACCCAGCCATCTCATCCTCTGTTGTCCCCTTCTCCTCCTGCCCCCAATCAAAGTATTTTCCAATGAGTCAGCTCTTCTCATGAGGTGNTTTGTGACCCCAGGAATCACAGCACACCAGGCTTCCCTGTCCATCGCCAACTTCCACAGTTCACTCACATTCACATCCATCAAGTCAAGTGATGCCACCCAGCCATCTCATCCTCTGTTGTCCCCTTCTCCTCCTGCCCCCAATCAAAGTATTTTCCAATGAGTCAGCTCTTCTCATGAGGTGGCCAAAGTACTGGAGTTTCAGCTTTAGCATCATTCCTTCCAAAGAAATCCCAGGGCTGATCTTTTTCTTTACTGCTAGTATTTTTGTACACCTCCACAACCAGAGTAGTTATACGCTAAAAATTTTTAAATAAATAAAATTTTAAAATAGTAAACATAAAATAAGACTGCTATTTATAAAATCAGAGAACCAAAACACCCTATAGGCAAAGAGAAGGATGATGCCTCTTTTCATCAATGAGAAGGGACAATATTACACATGTGCCTTGGTGGTCAATGAAAATCACCCAGAAGTACTAAGAAGACAATTGTATCTTTATTCTTAGGCTGACAGATGATTTTCTAGAGTAACCAGTACTTTAAGAGCTCGGGTCTTAACCATCTTAATTCCATTACCATCAAAATTCCTACCACAGAGTCATTCCTAAAAGATGAAGAAGTAAGAACATTAATTTTGAAAACAAACCAGTCAATCCTAAAGGGAATCAACCCTGATGATTCATTGGAAGGACTGATATGAAGTCCAATACTTTGGCCACCTGATGCCAAGAGCCAATTCACTGGAAGAGATCCTGATGCTGGGAAAGAGTGAAGGCGAAAGGAGAAAGGGGTGACGGAGGCCTCAATGATCAGATAGCATCAACTATTCAACAGACATGAATTTGACCAAGCTCCAGGAGATAGTGAAGGAAATGGGAGCTTGTTGTGGGCTCCAAAATCACTGTGTATGGTGATTGCAGCCATGAAAAGATGTTTACTCCTTGGAAGGAAAGCTATGACAAACCTAGACAGCATATTAAAAAGCAGACACATTACTTTACCAACAAAGGTCCATCTAGTCAAAGCTATGGTTTTTCCAGTAGTCATGTATGGATGTGTGAGTTGAATGATAAAGAAAGTTGAGTGTTTAAGTACTGATGCTTTTGAACTGTGGTGTTGGAGAAGATTCTTAAGAGTCCCAAAGAGATCAAACCAGTCAATCCTAAAGTAAATCAGGCTTGAATATTCATTGGAAGGACTGATGCTGAAGCTGAAACTCCAATACTTTGGCCACCTATTGTGAAGAACTGACTCCTTGGAAAAGACCCTGATGCTTGGAAAGATTGAAGGTGGGAGGAGAAGGGGAGACAGAGGATGAGAAGATTGGATGGCATCACCAACTCAATGGACATGAGTTTGAGCAAGCTCCAGGAGATGGTGAGGGACAGGGAAGCCTGTCGTGCTGCAGTCCATGGGGTCACAAAGGGTCAGACATGACTTTGGACTGAACAACAACAATACTAACTACCAAGGACATACAGCTAATAAAAATCCAACTAATGCTGGACTTCAGAACCTTCTGTTTAAACTACTTCCATTCATTGAAGAATGCCCAAAGAGAGTCAGGCTATTCCTTTGAAGATAATCAGCAGTCAGTGGCTTTGGGCATCCCTCTTGAAGCCCTGGCTCCGCCCTTCATGTTCCATTTGCACTTTCCCTCCATGTTAACCAACAATGAACCATATCTTTCCCATCCCCCATATTTCTTAAGGAAAAAGAAGTTAGAATGATAATCACCATTCTCAATAGCTCGTTTTGCTTTTTTTTTCCTCTCTGCTTTTCTTGTTTTTTTTTTTTTTCCCCTCCAAACCAGGCCAGTTGAAGAGAATCATAAACTTTATCACATAGAGGAAAATCTCATCCAGATAAAATTATGAGTGCCAAAAGCAAACAAAATGCTGAAACTGCAAGACAGAAATCATTTTGCCTGATAAGAAATTGTTCAAAGTAAAGGTAAACATTATTTAGAGACCTCGTATACACATTTTAACAAGATATCTGTTTCTGACTGTGACTTAAGCAAACATTTTGGAAGACAATGTCAGTTTCCTCCCTGATACTGAACTCGAATATTCAGAAATACACATCTAAGTTTTTTTTCGCATTCTATTGTCTTTTCAGCTGCCCAAATATTTCTTATATGCTAGCATATTTTTAACAAAACCAGCAGGAATTGAAAACACATTCAATTTAATTCTGAGTACGTGGAGAAACATGAATTTACATAACAGAAGGCAATGGCTGTTTTTATAGGTAACCAGGAACAGCTTAAATCATGAGACTTTTACTACTGGTAAGGTTTTGCTAATTGAATGAGCTAAAGCTAATAGCATACATTTTCTTTTCTTTCTTTTACATAGTCATAATTTTGCCAATCTATTTCATAAGTTTGTTCATCCAACGAGACATTTATGAAAATGTGACAATAATTAGGAGGTTCGTAAAATATCATTTTTAAAATGGCCAGTAACTCTTCAATCACTGAAATACCCTCTAGGAATTCACCTTGAACTTCATTCTGGGCAATTATTTGACAACATACATTACAGAATAGAATCTAAGCCTTGTTAAAGGAAAGTTAAATCATTTGTACGTTTATCTTTTTCACACTTTAAGACATCTTGAACTCTTCAAGTATGAATCAAAACTTTGGGCTTGGTAAAAATATAATGAATTTACTGTTGGAAGGCAATGTTTGTTACTCCATCTCTGATTTCCATGAGAAGAGATTCCAACCCCCCTTAACCTTTCTCTACCTACTTAATAGCTCTGCCTTTCTTCCTCTTGCTTTCTATAGAGAACACACATCCCCCTACCACCACTCACGCTGTGAAGACCTGTCTCAGTTCAGTCTTACTTTAGAACTGACCAAGCAAATCTCCCTAGATCAGGCACTCACATAGTAGGTCAATCTACCTTTTACCTAGAGTATACTCATCTTACTTAGCTTTGCCAGTAGTAAAAGTGATATTGAAGACTCCTATGACTCTCCTTTGTTTATGTTATTTTACTTTTTATTTTAAAAACGAAGTTTTGAAGAATGTTTAACAATATAACAAATTCTTAGTTCATTAGTTCAGTTGCTCAGTCGTGTCCAACCTTTTGGGACCCCATGAATCACAGCACACCAGGCCTCCCTGTCCATCACTATCTCCCAGATTTCACTCAGACTCACGTCCATCAAGTCTCTGATGCCATCCAGCCATCTCATCCTCAGTCGTCCCCTTCTCCTTCTGCCCCCAATCCCTCCCAACATCAGAGTCTTTTCCAATGAGTCAACTCTTCGCATGAGGTTGCCAAGGTGCTGGAGCTTCAGCTTTAGCACCATTCCTTCCAAAGAAATCCCAGGGCTAATCTCCTTCAGAATGGACTGGTTGGATCTCCCCACAGTCCAAGGGACTCTCAAGAATCTTCTCCAACACCACAGTTCAAAAGTATCAATTCTTCGGCGCTCAGCCTTCTTCACAGTCCAACTCTCACATCCATACATGACCACTGGAAAAACCATGGCCTTGACTAGATGGACTTTTGTTGGCAAAGTAATGTCTCTGCTTTTGAATATGCTGTCTAGGTTGATCATAACTTTCCTTCCAAGGAGTAAGTGTCTTTTAATTTCACGCTGCAGTCACCATCTGCAGTGATTTTGGAGCCACAAAAAATAAAGTCTGACACTGTTTCAACTGTTTCCCCATCTATTTGCCATGAAATGATGGGACCAGATGCCATAATCTTCGTTTTCTGAATTTTAAGCCAACTTTTTCACTCTCCTCTTTGACTTTCATCAAGAGGCTTTCTAGTTTCTCTTCACTTTCTGCCATAAGGGTGGTGTCATCTGCATATCTGAGGTTATTGATATTTCTCCTGAAAATCTTGATTGCTTGTGCTTCTTCCAGTCCAGCATTTCTCATGATGTATTCTGCATAGAAGTTAAATAAGCAGGGTGACAATATACAGCCTNCTGCCATAAGGGTGGTGTCATCTGCATATCTGAGGTTATTGATATTTCTCCTGAAAATCTTGATTGCTTGTGCTTCTTCCAGTCCAGCATTTCTCATGATGTATTCTGCATAGAAGTTAAATAAGCAGGGTGACAATATACAGCCTTGACGTACTCCTTTTCCTTTTTGGAACCAGTCTGTTTTCCATGTCCAGTTCTAACTGTTGCTTCCTGTCCTGCATACAGGTTTCTCAAGAGGCAGGTCAGGTGGTCTGGTATGCCCATCTCTTTCAGAATTTTCCACAGTTTATTGTGATCCACACAGTCAAAGGCTTTGGCATAGTCAATAAAGCAGAAATAGATGTTTTTCTGGAACTCTCTTGCTTTTTCCATGATCCAGCGATGTTGGCAGTTTGATTTCTGGTTCCTCTGCCTTTTCTAAAACCAGTTTAACATCTGGAAATTTATGGTTCATGTATTGCTGAAGCCTGGCTTGGAGAATTTTGAGTATTACTTCACTGGCCTGTGAGATGAGTGCAATTGTGCAGTAGTTTGAGCATTCTTTGGCATTGCCTTTCTTTGGGATTAGAATGAAAACTGACCTTTTCCAGTCCTGTGGCCACTGCTGAGTTTTCCAAGTTTGCAGGCATATTGAGTGCAGCACTTTCACAGCATCATTTTTCAGGATTTGAAATAACTCAACTGGAATTCCATCACCTCCAATAGCTTTGTTCATAGTGATGCTTTCAAAGACCCACTTGATTTCACATTCCAGGATGTCTGGCTCTAGGTAAATGATCACGCCATCATGATTATCTTTTCATGAAGATCTTTTTTGTACAGTTCTGTGTATTCTTGCCATCTCTTCTTAATATCTTGTGATTCTGTTAGGTCCAGACCATTTCTGTCCTTTATTGAGCCCATCTTTGCATGAAATTTCCCTTGGTATCTCTAATTTTCTTGAAGAGGTCTCTAGTCTTTCCCATTCTGTTGTTTTCCTTTATTTCTTTGCATTGATCACTGAGGAAGGCTTTCTTGTCTCTTCTTGCTATTCTTTGGAAATCTGCATTCAGATGTTTATATCTTTCCTTTTCTCCTTTGCTTTTCGCTTCTCTTCAAATTCCTAAGTTGATATCAATTCTTAAATTTTAAATCAAAATATAAATGTAGCATAATCTTATTTTTAAATATAAATATACACATTAAAATAAGCGTAGCAAATAATGGGAAAGAAATATATCTAAATTTTACAAAAGATCATATTCCGCAGAAAACTTGTTCTCAAATTCCTCAGAACTGTATTGAAGAGAGATGCCATTTATTAGAGAGCCCCTGAGAAACTTAACTAATACCTTAAGAGGAGGCAAAAGACTTTCTGATTTGTTTAAAGATTCAGTTCCCCTTGCCAAATCTACCCAAATCAGATGGACTGTATTTAGAAGACTCCATAGACTTGGATTTGCCTCTGAAGCAAAGGGTGAAGATGCCTCTGACTATATGCTTCTAAGGTGAGTATGACTGGCAGCTGATTCTTGTGGATAATTCCACAGTGAACTGCATTATTTATCAGGAATTCCAGTTTTAATACTTCTAGACAACATGTCCTGAGAAAATGACAAAATTAAAGGAATTCCACTTTTTGAGTTCCTAGAATATGATGGTTTCCCCAGTGGCTTAGACAATAAAAGAGTCTGCCTGCAATGCAGAAGATCTAGGTTTGATCCTTGGATTAGGAAAAACCCCTGGAGAAGGGAATGGCAATGCACTCCAGTATTCTTGCTTGGAGAACTCCATGAACAGGGAAGCCTGGTAGGCAACAGTCCATGGGGTCTCAAAGAGTCAGAATTGACTGAGCAACTTTCACCTTCAGAACATGACAAGTCCTTTGCAAGAAAAATATAATTTGAGAGATGAGAAACTGAGCCTCAGGGGAGTTAAGTAATCTTTGGAGAGAAACTATCAGGTAATTAATGGAATGAAGAGTATAACTTAAAAGTTTTGCTCCAAAATCTGTTCTCTTTTAATAGTACAAAATAACATTTGCATTCTGTAAAAAATTCACGTGAGTTGAAAGATAAGATTTATAGAACAGTAATGTATAACATATGTATAATCTTTCCCACTTGCCAAGAACATTTTTTTAATATTATTAATATATATATCAAAATAGTGATAGTGTAAAGTTCATACTCAAATTCAGTTTCAGAGAAAAAAATGAATAAGGCTTAACCAGGAAAGAAAAAATGAAGAAAAATCATATACACACATATATGTGAGTGTACATATACATAACACAGTCCCTTCTCGATAGACAGACCTTCCATTAACTTCAGCAGGCAAATGCTTGAACTGAACCCATTATCTACATAAATATATAATGTCCCAAGTGTGCAATTACGTTATTCCACAGCCAAGAATGACTGGTTTCACAATGCATGTGCTGGGAACCTGACTGATTCTGAAATATTTGCATTTGAAAGGATAGAGACTATTCACATAAACTGTCTGTAGCACAGTGCATCCTATTAGTGTGCATTTTATACTAAAGGAAGAACATTATGGCTGGGAATTCTCGTTCTTCCCTGCCAGAGTGACATACTTTCTCTATCATAGTCTGTTGTGTCTGGGATTAGTTGGCTCATTGCCTATCCTCCAATGTAGAATATTCTCTCCATGTATATTTGGGCTTGTAATATATAAGAAGATCCTATCTGAAACATAATGTGGGCAGTCCATTTACTATTCAATCAATAATATCAAGCACAGAACTAAATATACATGTTTACTATTTCATCACGACTGCATTATCATCATTAAAATATTCCACAATCTTCTTCCTAAGTGCTAAACTAGACACAGTATGATCATATATCTCCTTAAGAAGTTAAAAATCTAAATAAAATTGCAGACCTTGTAAGAGTGGTGTATTACTCCATACAGAAGAGAAATCTGCTTAATTTTAAATTTGATTAATGTGTGTTCTTATATAATATTACCATTGATATTTCATTGGAAAATATATTTTTAATTAAAATGATAACTTATTAATGAAAGAATTACTACCTTTAAACACTTACTGAATTCTGCTAAGCAAAATAAGTAATTTATTTAAGATACTATTGTAGCTATTATACCCTAAAACAAATTCTTTCTTTTTAGTTTATTTTTTAATTGAAGGATCATTGTTTACAGAATTTTGCTGTTTTCTGTCAAACATCAAAAAGAATCAGCCATAGGTACACTATTGTAGCTATTATGCCCTAAAACAAATTCTTATAATGTTGGAAACATAAGACACCTTCATATGTGAAGATTAATAATATAAAGCACTGCCTAATAAACATTTTTTAAAGTGGCAGTTTGAACTAAAGGAATTCTAAGAAACTGATCATAGTAGATTGAATTAAACATGGAATATTACAAATTATATGGAAGTTAAAGTAGTCCTTGAAGGATAGATAATTCAAAATAAGATTTATTATTACTCCCATTTCTCCCTCCATATATTGCTCCTCCCCATCTTTCCACCAGTAACCACAGTTTGCTACAAGTTTTGAAGATGAAAATAACACAAGAAATCCCCAGACCCTAGAGGGAAGAACTTATGAAGCAAAATAGACTTGAGGACTTTACCAAATTAAACAGATCTTACAGAACCAAGGAAAATGGCATCAAGAAGTAAAGACTTTGAAGTCACGTTGTACCATAGTCTTTAACATTCACTCTGCTATGTCATACATCTCCTCGGGGCTAAAAAAAAAACAAAATGTTATGAGTGGATGATTCTCAGATGTCAGGAGGGCATTTTACTAAACACAGCCAATTAGCTACAAGAGAAGGGAGCTTAAGGAAATGGAAACTAGGCAAAGGTACCACTGTCACTGTGAACTTTCCGTCAGATAAAGGTTTCAAGGAAGATTCTTTAGGGTGAAAGAAACTGGGGTTCCATAAAATTGTTATTCTACTGAGTTTGAGGGAACATTAGGCGTTCACCAAGTATTTGTGAACAATCTACTATGCTTGATAGTCTGCAACATACTGAGGAAATAAAGATACGTGAAATCAAGTACTGCTTTTTAGAAACTTCAAATTCTAACAGGAGATGATGGATGGAGAGATGGATAGACAGATAGGAGAAATAGCAGCCTAAAGGGTGATTTAGTACAATAGGGGAAAGAAGGAGTAGGTGCCTTATTCTGCCAGAGACACATGGAAATTGAATAAATTCAAAGTATTTGAAGTGCAAATCTCTAGGATCAATTCATATTCCAGCTAGTTGTTTTTCAGTCACTAAGTCACGTTCGAATTTTTCTGGACTCATGGACTGCAGCACATCAGGCTTCCCTGTCCTTCACCATCTTCTGGAGATTACTCAAACTCATGTCCTTTGAGTTGGTGATACTTTCCAACCATCTCATCCTCTGTCACCCCCCTTCTCCTCTTGCCCTCAATTTTCCCAGTATCAGAGTCTTTTCCAATGAGTCAGCTCTTCACATCAGTTGGCCAAAGTATTGGAGCTTCAGCTTCAGCATCAGTCCTTCCAAAGACTATTCAGGTTGATATCTTTCAGGATACTGGTTTGATCTCCTTGCAGTCCAAGGGATTCTCAAGAGTTTTTTCCAGCACCAGAGTTTGAATGGTCAATACCAAAATCAGACTGGTTATATTCTTTGCAGCCGAAGATCGAAAAGCTCTATATAGTCAGTAAAAGCAAGACTGGGAGTGGGCCATGGTTCAGATCATGAGCTCTTTATTGAAAAATTCCAGCTAAGTTGTCTCCTATTATCTGTGCTTTAGATTGCTGCTGCACAGACATCTGACAACCTTGGCCATCTTATACTTTGCCATCAGTGGTCAAGCTTTCCTTAGTTTTTGACACTCCAAAGTGTAGATACAAACTCTCCCCTTCCATTTTCTTGCTGTTGCTGCTGCTGTTTAGTCACTAAGTCATGTTCAACTCTTTGCAACCCCAGGAACCTGCAATGCTCCTCTGTTCATGGAATTCTCCAGGCAAGAATTCTGGAGTGGGTTTTCCATTTCCTTCTCCAAGGGATCTTCCAACCCAGGGAAGATTAAACCCACATCTCCTGCTTGGCAGGATTCTTCACCACTGAGACAAAGAGTTAATACAAGATCATATTCATTTTCATTCTTTTTTAAAAGGCTTGAAAGTAGTAGAGGGAACTATAACAACAACAACAACAAAACCACGGAGCTGATATTATCAGATTTCTTATTTTTAGATCCCAGTGAATACGTCTCCTATTGAGCATATTTCTCTTTAGCTCCAACAGACATCCATTTTGCAGAAATGTCATACTTTTCCAGAGAGAAATTAACTTATTTTTCTCTCACTTTACTGCTACCAACCTATTTGTCTTTATTATTAACCAGCAAGAGTGAAAGTTGATGACAATATGTCATTCTCTTCAAACTATAATCTGGGTTCACATGCTAAAACCAGATTTCCTAGATTTCCATCCTATTATTGTCATTTACCAGCTGTGTGATACTTGGGAAATTACTTAACCTGTCTGTGCCTCAGTTTTATGAGTGTAATGAGGTTAACAATAGTATTTTTCTCATTGGGTGGTTTTAGAATAAATTATTATAATATTAATTATAAATTGCTTAACAAATAATGTTCAACAGGCATTAAAAATATCACTATTATTCAAAATAGACAAATGTATTCAACACCCTCATCTGACCTATATTACTCAGATACCTTTCCCAAGTCAAGTCTTCAAAAACAATTTTTTACAACCTATTTACATTTTCTTCCCTTGTGGCTCAAATGGTAAGAATCTGCCTGCAATCCTGGAGACCTGGATTTGACCCCTAGGTTGGGAAGATCCTCTGGAGAAGGGAATGGCAACCTGCTCCAGTATTTGTGCCTGGAGAATTCTATGGACAGAGGAGGCTGGCAGGCTACAGTCAATGGGGTCGCAAAAAGTTGGACAAGACTGAACAAGTAAAACACACACATTTGTTTAATTAAAAGATCTAATATAGAATAATGGATTTCTGCCTCAAATGTATGTAACACCTTAACTCTTAACTTCACTAACTGAAAAGGTTAGTAAATTACAACCAGACATTTACAATTTTTGTCTTTATTTTTATTTTATATGGTCTCCATCAGGCTTTCCATACACTAGAAAAGTGGAGCAAGGCTATAATCTGAGAACATGCAGAAGATCATAATGTTGTAGTTTATATTAAGAACATAAGGACCCTTTTATTAAAATAAAAATGTTCTCAGAACCTCATAAGATAATCTTTCTCTGAATTTACTGACTGAAAAATGCATAATGACAACACACTACTTTGCAAAGCTTTTAAAGACTGTGTTTTATTCATTATGACTATGAATCTAAATTGGCTCAAAATTGGGAAAGAAGTATGTCAAGGCTGTATACTGTCACCCTGATTATTTACTTATATGCAGAGTACATCATGCAAAATGCTGGGCTGGATGAAGCACAAGCTGGAGTCAAAATTGCTGGGAGAAATATTGATAACCTCAGATATGCAGATGATACCACTCTAATGGCAGAAAGTGAAGAGGAATTAGGGAACCTCTTGATGAAGGTGAAAGAGGAGAGTGAAAAAGCTGGCTTAACATTCAACATTCAAAAAATAAAGATTATGACATCCAGTCTCATCACTTCATGAAAAATAGATGGGGAAACAAGGGAAACAGTGACAGATTTTCTTTTCTTTGGCTCCAAAAATCACTGCAGATGATGACTGCAGCCATGAAATTAAAAGACCCTTGCTCCTTGGAAGAAAAGCTATGACAAACCTAGAAAGCATATTAAAAAGCTGACACATTACTTTACTGACAAAAGTCTGTCTAGTCAAAACTATGGTTTTTCTAGTATCATGTGTGGATGTGAGAGTTGGACCATAAAGAAGGCTGAATGCCAAAGAATTGATGCTTTTGAGCTGTGGTATTGGAGAAGACTCTTGAGAGTCCCTTAGACTGCAAGAAGGTCAAATCAGTCCATCCTAAAGGAAATCAATCCTGAATATTCATTAGAAGGACTGATGCTGAAACTGAAGCTCAATACTTTGGCCACCTGATGTGAAAAGCCAACACATTAGAAAATACCCAATGCTGGGAAAGAATGAAGACAGTGGGAGAAGGGGATGACAGAGGATGAGATGGTTGGATGGCATCACTGACTCAATGTTCTGGAACAAGCAGAAGCCATCAAACAGAAAATACTTCCTTTTCTAATATGAAAAATATATAATCCTACCTAGATTGACACCCATTTATCTTCAACACACTGTTATTAACTCTACTCACAATAGCTGCATATTGCCTCCTCAGGACTTATTTATGTTATATTTGGGCATTTGTTTTCCTTCACCCATTTCATCCACCCCCTTATTCCCTCACCTCTGGCAACCACCTATGGGTTCCCTATAAATTCACTTATGTTGCTGTTTGTTTTACATTCCACATATAAAAACTTAAGTATTTGTCTTTCTCTAAGTTCACTTAGCATGATGCCCTCAAGGTTCATCCATATTGTCATAATTGACAAGACAGCCTTCTTTTTTATAGTTAAATAATATTCTTCCATGGCTTTTCAATATGCTCAAGTCTCTCTTAACATGAAAATCCTCCTTCACCCTGCTTCAAACTATTTCCTTCTTTCTCTTTCGTTTCTCAGACAGTATGGAAAAGTTTTTATTAGTATTTAGTCTACTGATTTCCATCTTTTCCATTCAATCTTCCAGTCACTTTAATATGGCTTATTTCTTATCATTTAAAATACAAACTTGATAACACTTACTATATTTATTTTTCTTAAAAACTTTGAATAGAATGGAATAATGTATGACTTAATATTTTGTATATTTCCTCCTAAATTCATTTTGAATTGACGATATTTACTGAACAGAATCAAAATTTTTAAATGATTCAGTTCAGTTCTGTTGCTCAGTCATGTCCGACTCTTTGCGACCCCATGAATCGCAGCACACCAGGCCTCCCTGTCCATCACCAACTACCGGAGTTTATCCAAACTTATATCCATCGAGTCAGAGATGCCATCCAGCCACTCATCCTCTGTTGTCCCCTTCTCCTGCCCCCAATCCCTCCCAGGATCAGGATATTTCCCAATGAGTCGGCTCTTCACATCAGTGGCCAAGGTATTAGAGTTTCAGCTTCAGCATCAGTCCTTTCAATGAACACCCAGGACTGATCTCCTTTAGGATGGACTGGCTGGATCTCCTTGCAGTCCAAGGAACTCTCAAGAGTCTTCTCCACAGTTCAAAAGCATCAATTCTTCGGTGCTCAGCTTTCTTTACAGTCCAACTCTCACATCGATACATGACAACTGGAAAAACCATAGCCTCGACTAGACAGACCTTTGTTGGCAAAGTAATGTCTCTGCTTTTTAACATGCTATCTAGGTTGGTCATTACTTTCCTTCCAAGATGTAAGCGTCTTTTAATTTCCTGGCTGCAATCACCATCTGCAGTGATTTTGGAGCTCCCAAAAGATAAAGTCTGACAGTGTTTCCACTGTTTCACCATCTATTTCCCATGAAGTGGTGGGACCAGATGCCATGATCTTCATTTTCTGAATGTTGAGCTTTAAGCCAACTTTTTCACTCTTCTCTTCCACTTTCAAGAGGCTTTTTAGTTCTTCTTAACTTTCTACCAAGAAGGGTGGTGTTATCTGCATATCTGAGGTTATTGATATTTCTCCCGGCAATCTTGATTCCAGCTTGTGCTTCTTCCAGCCCAATGTTTTTCATGATATACTCTACATATAAGTTAAATAAGCAGGGTGACAATATACAGCCTTGATGTACTCCTTTTCCTATTTGGAACCAGTCTGTTGTTCCATGTCCAGTTCTAACTGTTGCTTCCTGACCTGCATATAGGTTCCTCAAGAGGCAGGTCAGGTGGTCTGGTTTCCCCATCTCTTTCAGAATTTTCCCCAGTTTAATGTGATCCACACAGTCAAAGTCAATATAGCAGAGGTAGGTATTTTTCTGGAACTCTGTTCCTTTCTCAGTGATCCAACGCATGTTGGCAATTTGATCTCTGATTCTTCTGCCTTTCCTAAAACCAGCTTGAGGTTTGGAAGTCCATGGTTCAGGTATTGCTGAAGCCTGGCTTGGAGAATTTTGAGCATTACTTTACTAGTATGTGAGATGAGTGCAATAGTGTGGTAGTCTGAGCAGTTTTTGGCATTGCCTTTCTTTAGGATTGGAATGAAAACTGACCTTTCCCAGTCCTGTGGCCACTGCTGAGTTTTCCAAATTTGCTAACATATTGAGTGCAGCACTTTCAAAGCATCATCTTTCAGGATTTGAAATAGCTCAACTGGATTCCATCACCTCCACTAGCTTTGTTCATGGTGATGCTTTCTAAGGCCCACTTGACTTCACATTCCAGGATGTCTGGCTCTAGATGAGTGATCACACCATCATGATTATCTGGGTCCTGAAGATCTTTTTTGTACAGTTCTTCTGTGTATTCTTGCTATCTCTTCTTAATATCTTCTGCTTCTGTTAGGTCCATACCATTTCTGTCCTTTATTGAGCCCATCTTTGCATGAAATGTTCCCTTGGTATCTCTATTTTTCTTGAAGAGATTTCTAGTCTTTCCCATTCTGTTGTGTTCCTCTATTTCTTGTGTTGATTGCTGAGGAAGGCTTTCTTTTCTCTCCTTGCTATTCTTTGGAACTCTGCATTCAAATGGGAATATCTTTCCTTTTCTCCTTTGCATTTTACTTCCCCTTTTTTCACAGCTATTTGTAAGGCCTCCCCAGACAGCCATTTTCCTTTTTTGCATTGATTTTCCATGAATATGGTCTTTATCCCTTTCTCTTGTACAATGTCACATACCTCCATTCATAGTTCATCAGGCACTCTATCAGATCTAGTCCATTAAATCTAATTCTCACTTCCACTGTATAATCATAAGAGATTTGATTTAAGTCATACCTGAATGGTCTAGTGGTTTTCCCTACTTTCTTCAATTTAAATCTGAATTTGGCAATAAGGAGTTCATGATCTGAGCCACAGTCAGCTCCAGGTCTTGTTTTTGCTGACTGTATAGAGCTTCTCCGTCTTTGGCAGCAAAGAGCAAAATCAGTCCAATTTTGGTGTTGACTATCTGGTGATATCCATTTGTAGAGTCTTCTCTTGTGTTGTTGGAAGAGGGTGTTTGCTATGACCAGTGCATTCTGTTGGCAAAACTCTATTAGCCTTTGCCCTGCTTCATTCTGTACTCCAAGGCCAAATTTGCCTGTTACTCCAGGTGTCTCTTGACTTCCTACTTTTGCATTCCAGTCCCTTATAATGAAAAGGACATCATTTTGGGGGTATTAGTTCAAAAAGATCTGATAGGTCTTCATAGAACCGTTCAACTTCAGCTTCTTCAGTTTCTGGTTGGGGCATTGGCTTGGATTACCAGAATATTAATTTTTATTCCTTAATGAATTTTGGTAGTCTACGTATATTTATGGGTTTTGCTTTCCTTGGGTTCATTTTCCTATTTTTCCTTAAGTTTTTAAGATGGATACTTATCTCATTGATTTTCAGTTTTTCTTTTATTTCAGAAATAAGTATTTAACTCAGTTTTAAAATGGAGTCCTTGCACTATTATTTTTTATTCACGTTTAAATATTTTTTTTATTTTCTTCGACCAAATAGTTATTTGAAAATGTAATACCTAATTTACAAATCCATTTAGTATTTTTAAATTATCTTTTCATTATACTCATTCTAATTCAATAAAACTATAGTAATTTTACATAATTTGCTCAGCATTATCTGGAGTTTCATTAAATTTACATTACATTTTATTCTTTGTCAGTTTTATGTGTATCTTATGTATTCTTGAAAAAAAATGATATGCTCTTTAATTTTGAGACTCAGAGTTCAATATATGTTATTGAGAATAAGACTGTCAACTGTGTTGTTTGTTCAAATCTTCTATATCTTTACTAAGTTTGGGTTTTGGTTCTCATAGTAGCAAGTTGAATGAAATCTCCCTGTATGTTAGTAGATTTATTGCATTATGCCTGCCATCTGTTACATCTTTTTCTTTATAATACATGTTTGACTATCTTATTCTGTGCAAAAAATGTAAAATTGCTCTATATTCCTCATATGAAATGAAAGCTTTTATCCCACATAATGATTTTTTGCCTTAGGGTCTATTTTGTCTGATATTAAAATAACTGTAACAGCTTTATCTTAGTAGGTGACTCTGTGCTTTCTCTTTCAACCTCCTCAGGTCTTTAACTTTTACATGAATCTCTTGTGAATTACATATAGATGGAATTTTAAAAATAAAATCTGATAATCCTTATAGCTGTTTCTTTCAATCCATTCTACTTTCCATTGCTGCTCATTTACATTTTTCTCATTAATAAAACATGCCTTCTTTTATATTGATATTTATACTGATATTTAAGTGACGGACATTTCTCAATTTAACCCACATGCATTTTGATATTTAATGATTTAATTGTATATTTTAATGGTTGCATTTAAGTTTAAACACACTAAATCAATTCTGAAGGAATATATATTTCTCCTCCAAACAAACAGAATTTGCATATCTTAACTATGATTATAAAGTGTTCAACACTGCTAACATTCATGCTTTCTTCAATAAATATTTCAGTTCTATGTTACTGATATAACCCTTTATCCTTTTCTTAATTATTTAACAAACAATTATAAAATTCTGGCCATGTTCACAGTATTACTTGAAACACTTAAATCTTTTTAATTCTCAAAATAATCTTATGATATTATTCTTCAACATTTTTGTTTTCTCATTTCTGCATATGTTTAGCATTTTATGTTGTCATATATGTCTAGATTTCAGTCTTTTCTCTATATTCAATTTATTATTTCAATTTATTATTTCAATTTATTAATTCAATATATTTCAATTCAATATATTATTTAGAAGTTCTGCTAGTGGGAATGCACTGTTGGTAAACTTTCTACAACTTATCCATAAAATGACTTTATTTTGTGCTTGTTCATAAATCATGGTTTACCTACATTAAAAAAATCATGCATTATAATTATTTAAATTAATTCAATTTTCTGAATGATTTTCTAAATTCAGTTGGTACTCAAGAGAACTCTCCTGTTGGTATCATAGCTTTTACTTTATGTGTAATTTTTGTTTCACTTTAGATGTTTTTAAGATCTTCTCTTTATCTTTGAAATTTAAAACTTTACCAAAATTCTCTTAAATGTGGATTGCATTTGTATAACACATTTGTGTTTTATTGCACTTCCTAAATCTGAACATTTCTGTCTTTCACCTATCCTAGAAATGTGTAAAAAATTATCCCTTAAGATATTGCCTATCCCAAACCATCTGGATTTCTCCCTCTGGAATTCCCATTAAGTATATCAAACTTTCTCTTATTTATCATATCTATAACTACTGCTCTTTAATTCTCTTTTTCTTCATACGTTTCATTATATATCTATTTCAGACTATTAAGCCATTCTCTCGAGTTATTAACAATGTAATTTTAATACTTCCACTGGCTATGAAACTGAAATATATCTATTTTGCATTTCTGTAAGATTTACTTGGTTCTTTTCTAAAGTTGTCTGTATAATCTTGATTTTCTATTATTATTTCTATTTTACACTTCTCACCAAATATTATACGAGAAGTGTGACAGCCTTTTCAAACTCTGTTTCTCTTCAAAATCCATTGGTATCACTACTGTGGGGTTTGCCAAGGTGCTTATGATCATATCAAACAAAATTTTTTGACTGGAGATTTTCTAGATTCTAAAAACGTAAATATTCAAACACGTTATATGGATGAGGGCTGAACTCTGGTTATTGGTTCTCAGCATAGAATACTTTCCAAACAAGGTCAGAGCATAACAAGTGTAAAATATTTTATTATCTCTCTTTTCTTGGGAGTAGGATTTTTATGTTTTTGTTTATTCTTTCTTCACTGGTAGTCATTTGAAATCTAACCTTTATTACGGTATCTCAGTTTTAACTCCCTATTTTGCATATACCCAAAGCCCTATCTCCTATGCTTATCTTAAGTGTTAAAACCCACAGTTTTAAGTACAAGGAAAAGATGTTCTCTCAAAAACTCCATCATTAATTCAGGTTTACCATTCAGGTTTTAAGTTTTTCACATTCTTCTGAAATGTGGCTACAGGCAGTAATCTTACTCCCTTTTGGACTCAGTTACATATTATTCTTTTTATCCAACAGTATTAGGATTTACTTTAGTGTATGGTGTATATGCCTGTGTATGTGTGGTTTGTTTAACACATAATCATTTAACTTCCTCATACTCAAATCAACAATGATCACCATGTCTTTATGTCTAGGGCATAGCTGATTAATTCTTCTAAAGTTCAATGTACTTTTAGTAGCATTGAACATTGTAGACCCCCCTTTTAAGGTACTTCCTTTGTTGGCCTTCAACTATATTACCACATTCCTGTTTTTTCCCTGTCTCACTGTTTTTTCTTTCTGACTGGCTTAATACTTCATGCTCCTTTCAGTTCAGTTCATTCGCTCATTCATGTCCGACTCTTTGCGACCCCATGAATGCCAGGCCTCCCTGTCTATCACCAACTCCCAGAGCTCACCCAAACCCATGCCCATTGAGTCGGTGATTCCATCCAACCATCTCATCCTCTGTCGTCCCCGTCTCCCCCTGCCCTGAATTTATCCCAGCATCAGGGTCTTTTCAAATGAGTCAGCTCTTGGCATCAGGTGGCCAAAGTATTGGAGTTTCAGCTTCAACATCAGTCCTTCCAATGAACACCCAGGACTGATCTCCTTTAGGATGGACTGGTTGGATCTCCTTGCAGTCCAAGGGACTCTCAAGAGTCTTTTCCAGCACCACAGTTCAAAAGCATCAATTCTTCGGTGCTCAGCTTTCTTCACAGTCCAACTCTCACATCCATACATGACCACTGGAAAAACCATAGCCTTGACTAGACAGACCTTTGTTGGCAAAGTAATATCTCTGCTTTTTAATATGTTGTCTAGGTTGGTCATAACTTTCCTTCCAAGCAGTAAGCGTCTTTTAATTTCATGGCTACAATCACCATCTCCAGTGATTTTGGAGCCCCCCCAAAAAATGAAGTCAGCCATTTTTTCCACTGTTTCCCCATCTCTTTGCCATGAAGTGATGGTACCAGATGCCATGATCTTAGTTTTCTGAATGTTGAGCTTTAAGCCAACTTTTCCAATCTCCTCTTTCACTTTCATCAAGAGGCTCTTTAGTTTTTTTCACTTTCTGCCATAAGGGTGGTGTCATCTGTGTATCTGAGGTTATTGCTATTTCTCCCAGCAATATTTTTTTTTCTCCCAGCAATTATGATTCCAGCTTGTGCTTCTTCCAGCCCTGCATTTCTCATGATGTACTCATGCTCCTTTAATAAACTCCTTTAAATAATAAAACTAAGCTTTATCCAGTGCCCTCTCTTCTTCAACCATACTCTGTGAGTGTTCCTGCCACATTCATTATAAATAATTACCAACAAAGGTCGTTTTGAAGTACAAATCTGATTATTTCACTCCACTGCTTATATTTATTCAGTGATTTTCAATACTCTAAGAAGAAAGATGGTGTTTATTAGCATGGTCTACAAAGGTCTTAAAGAAAATCTCTCCCCACCTACATGCCTCCCCAGTGCCATGCTTTCTCTCCTTCTCCCTTCATGTCACCCCTCACCTTCTTTAGTTCTTCATATTCACTATTCTTATTCCTAATGCAGAGCTTTTATATAACATTTCCCTAGGCCTGACATAATCTTACATCTTCTTTCATCTAAATATTGCCTATCCATTCTTTAGAAAACAGAATTCAGCTATGTCAGAGTTGTCTTTACTAGTTACTTTGAACATCTCAAATTTATCTTTAATTTACTCTCAGTTATTCAAGGAATAAATAATTATTATGAACCTACTGTGTGCCCAAAACTGCCCTATATGTTGGGCTATATTTAGCACTAAATAAAATATATCAAATCTCCTTCCATACAGTTGAGAGAGGCAATAAGGAAAAATGATATAGAAATATACATAGTATGCATAAATATACATAATATTCAGAAACTGTTTGCTAATTGAGAAACAGAGTCCTTAGAATTTGCAACAGATTATTTAAATTAATAATACATCTCTATGCTAATTTCTACTCATACTTGCCTCCCAATATTTTTCCATAACGCCTACTGTGCTCAGTTGCTCAGTTGTGTCTAAATCTTTGTGACCCCATAGACTGTACCCTGCCAGTCTCCTCTGTCAATGGAATTGTATAATTCCTATCACACTGTAAATGTTCATTAAAAATTTATATTTTTATCATATTTATGTGCAATGAGACATTTTATGTCACATCTGCAGACATCTTGATACAATATCATTCTTTTCATTAGACAACAAATATTAGTTAGTTCAAGTATAACCTTGTGTCCTGCACTATATACCATCTTGAGTTTGTAGTCTCTTGGGTACTGAAATGAAATAATAAATAGTTTAGTACAAACAAACATGAATTCTTAAATCCATCATAATAATCTTATACCTTTTAATAAGGAACCAACACTCATCAGCTGGAGAATATAAGGACTTTAATTTTAAACTCTCAAATTTATATAACCTCTATTATGCTCTGCATTAAAATTGAGTAGTCCACAGCCAAAGCTAGCACATTATCTTTTCTACTATTCAAACAAGGTCATTTTGTACTACAGTATGTTATGCATTGCATAATGTATCTAAGGATAATCATGTTTAACCAAAAAATATTATTCTAGGACTAAAATTCAGTTGCATAACAAAGAACCTAGCACAGTGCATGATGCAAAGTATGTTTTCAAACAACATTAGTTCCCTCAGCCCAAGTACAAGAATATCTGAACAGATCCAACTTATCTCTATTTTTTTGTTGTTGTTCTTTGACAGGGTGTCGGGGATAGGAGGCGTTAACTTAGAACATATTCCAATGCTTGTACAACTGAACATAGGAAGAGATAAGAATGATAAAGTGAACCTTGGTAGCTGGGTACTAAAATAAAGTTGAGCTAATTTCTAAAACTTTCCCAACTTCTGTTTTTTAGGATTGTTACTGTCCTTGTACTGATCCTTCTTGGCCAGAGGCTTCCAGTGGATATTTATCTGTGGAAGATGGAATACAAAGATAGTTATCTGTGGAAGATGGAATACAAAGATATTTATTCTACTCCACAAATGAGAGCAATATAAATACACAAAAAACTGTCAAACTAGGGAGATATACACTGTATTAATGCAAAGTAATCAAAATATACTCTAAATACAAGTGATGAAATTTTAGAATTCAACCAAGTGGTACCTTATGATCCTATATGCCTTTCCACAATGGAAAAGAGAGTCATTTGGAAAGACTCATCAACAACTCTTAAAGATAAAAAAGGGGGAGTGGGAATGGAGGAGCAGAAGAAAGGAATGAAGAAGATAGGGGAGCAAAAACCAAGAAAAAGTGAACAGGAATCAACTGTTGTGGATCATGTCCACAAACATTGCAAGAGGGTATAAAAAATATGCATTTTATTTTTTCTCAACCTCTTCCTAACTGTTGAGGGAAAAAAAGAAGGGAATTGAGTTAGAGCCAAGGCAGGAATCATTAATCTGGGAACATGACTTAGGGCAGCTGGCCAAAAGTAAGGCAAGAGAAATAAAAAGATGATCCATCAATAAAGATACCTTGATCCAAGAATCTTTACAGCGACCTAGACTCCTGTTGGGTGATATATACTCAACCTAAAGCAAGGAAAATATATATCCATAAGCCCCCTTTAAACGTATTAATATGCATATATTCATACATAATAAGATGACATAATGTAAATATGCTATGATTCTAAATAAAAAAGGAGTAAGACACAATCTGGGTGATAAACATAAATTACATGCAGTCTTTAAGGTTGTGGAACAGATTCATCACTCTAAGACATACATGTTTATTCGTATATGAGGAGATTCCTGATTCAGGAAATGACCTTGTTAGGAAAAAGGAACCTATGGAGCACAGTAGGCTTCCCTGGTAGCTCAGCTGGTAAAGAATCCACCTGCAATGTGGGAGACCTGGGTTCGATCCCTGGGTTGGGAAGATCCCCTACAAAAGGGAACAGCTACCCACCCCAGTATTCTGGCCTGGAGAATTCCATGAACTGTATACTCCATGGAGTCGCAAAGAGTTGGACACAATGAGCAAGTTTCACTTTCTTGGAGCACAGCAGCCAGCATCAGACTGTATTAAATTCACTCAGAACTGCCCTTGCTAAACTATAAAAGGAGACAAAAGAGGGATACAAGGGAAAGACAGTGAGCTACCCCAGTCATTGGAATTAGCCTCCCCTGAAGTTTAAATAAAATTATCATAATATATTTTTGTAATGAATCATTTAGTATTAAAATAGTCAAGCCAAACTTCAAGAAATGCAAGCAGAAAATTTATATAACATAATCAAAGATTTTAATTATATTCTGTGAATCTAGAAGAAAGTATCTACATTCTTTAATAAATTTGAGCATATTTTTTTATCTATATCCACATATACACAACAGGAAAATGAGAATAAAACTTCTTTAAAATGAACTCATATATTAGTATATGAAGATAAACTGGATCCCACCAAAATTTGGTAAATGAGAAATAAAAGAATCTTGAAATAGGATGTCCTGATTATTAATTTTGCTTTTTTTTTAAAGTGAATATTTTGGAGTAATTTTAAGTGTACATAAAAACTGAGTGAAAAGTATAGCAATTTCCCCTATACTCCCTCATGCATATTTCCCAATTTCTGCTATTATTAGCATCTTGAATTAGTGTAATGCATTTGTTACAATTGGTGAGCCAATATTGCTACATTATTGTTAACTGAAGTCCACAATTTATACTAGGGTTCATTCTGTATTGTACATTCTATGGGTTTTTATGATTATCTTTCATTATAGTATCATACAGAATAGTTCCACTGACCTAAAATTTCCTGTGTTTTTTTTTAATATAACTTTATTTATTTTAATTGGAGGCTAATTACTTTACAATATTGTATTGGTTTTCCCATATATTGACATGAATCCGCCACGGGTGTACATGTATTCCCCATCCTAAATCCCCTTCCTATCTCCCTCCCTATCCATCCCTCTGGGTCATCCCTGTGCACCAGCCCCAAGCATCCTGTAGCATGCATTGAACCTGGACTGGTGATTCATTTCACATATGATATTATACATGTTTCAATGCCATTCTCCCAAATCATCCACTCTCTCCCTCTTCCACAGAGTCCAAAAGACTGTTTTATACATCTGTGTCTCTTTTGCTGTCTTGCACACAGGGTTATCATTACCATCTTTCTAAATTCCATATATATGCATTAGTATACTGTATTGGTGTTTTTCTTTCTGGCTCACTTCACTCTGTATACTAGGCTCCAGTTTCATCCACCTAATTAGAACTGATTCAAATGCATTCTTTTTAAGGCTGAGCAATATTGCATTGTGTATATGTACCACAGCTTTCTTATCCATTCATCTGTTGATGGACATCTAGGTTGCTTCCATGTCCTGGCTATTATAAATAGTGCTGCAATGAACATTGGGATACATGTGTCTCTTTCAGTTCTGGTTTCCTCGGTGTGTATGTGCAGCAGTGGGATTGCTGGGTCATATGGAAGTTCCATTTCCAGTTTTTTAAGGAATCTCCACACCATTCTCCATAGTGGCTGTACTAGTTTGCGTTCCCACCAACAGTGTAAGAGGACTCCCTTTTCTCAACACCCTCTCCAGCATTTATTGCTTGTAGACTTTTGGATAGCAGCCATTCTGACTGGCATAAAATGGTACCTCATTGTGGTTTTGATTTGCATTCCTCTGATAATGAGTGATATTGAGCATCTTTTCATGTGTTTGTTAGCCATCTGTATGTCTTCTTTGGAGAAATGTCTGTTTAGTTCTTTGGCCCTTTTTTTAAATTTTATTTTATTATTTTTTAGATACTTTTTAAATTTAAATGTATTTATTTTAATTTGAGGCTAATTACTTTACAATATTGCATTGGTTTTGCCATACATCAACATGAATCCGCCACAGGTGTACACGTGTTTCCCATCATGAACCTCCCTCCCCATACCATCCCTCTGGGTCATCCCAGTGCACCAGCCCCAAGCATCCTGTATCCTGCATCGGACCTGGATTGGTGATTAGTTTCTTATATGATATTATACATGTTTCAATGCTATTCTCCCAAATCTCCCTTTTTTGATTGGGTCATTTATTTTTCTGGAATTGAGCTGCAAGGGTTGCTTGTATATTTTTGAGATTAATTCTTTGTCAGTTGCTTCCTTTGCTATTATTTTCTCCCATTCTGAAGCCTGTCTTTTTACCTTGCTTATAGTTTCTTTTGTTGGCCAAAAGCTTTTAAGTTTAATTATGTCCCATTTGTTTATTTTTGCTTTTATTTCCATTACTCTAGGAGGTGGGTCATAGAGGATCCTGCCCACTCCAGTGCTCTTGCCTGGAGAATCCCATGGACTGAGGAGCCTGGTAGGCTGCAGTCCATGGGGTCAAAGAGTCGGACACGACTGAGCGACTTCACTTTCACTTTTCACTTTCATGCATTGGAGAAGGAAATGGCAACCCACTCCAGTATTCTTGCCTGGAGAGTCCCAGGGATGGGGAAGCCTGGTGGGCTGCCGTCTATGGGGTAGCAGAGTCGAACACTACTGAAGCGACTTAGCAGCAGCAGCAACAGCTATGATTTATGTCGGAGAATGTTTTGCCTATGTTTTCCTCTAGGAGTTCTATAGTTTCTGGTCTTACATGTAGATCTTTAATCCATTCTGAGTTTATTTTTGTGTATGGTGTTAGAAACTGTTCTAGTTTCATTCTTTTACAGATGGTTGACCAGTTTTCCCAGCCCACTTGTTAAAGAGATTGTCTTTTCTCCATTGTATATTCTTGCCTCCTTTGTCAAAGATAAGGTGTCAGGTGTGTGGATTTATCTCTGGGCTTTCTATTTTGTTCCATTGATCTATATTTTTGTCTTTGTGCCAGTACCATACTGTCTTGATGACTGTGGCTTTGTAGTCAAGGCTGAAGTCAGGCAGGTTGATTCCTCCTTCCCTGTGTTCTACTCATCCTTCCCTCCCTCCCTCCCTTCAAGCCCCTGGTAACTACTAATCTTTTTTATGGTCTCTAGAGTGTTGCTTTTTCCAGAATGTTATATAGTCTGTAGCCTTTTCAGATGGGATTCTTTTACTTAGCTATATTCATTTACGTTTTCTCCATGTCTTTCATGGTTTGATAGCTCCTTTGTTTTTAACACTGAATAATATCCCATTGTCTGGATGTACCAAAGTTTGTTTACTCATCCATCCACTGAAGGACACCTTGATTGCTCACAGGTTTAGAAACTGAAGAGTAAGAAAACATGTGTAAGTTTTTGGCTACGTGCAAGCTTTCAATTTATTTGGGTAAGTATCAAGGAAAGCAACTGCTGAGTCATATATAAGAATATATTTAATATAGGAAACTGCCAAACCATCTTCCAAACATGCTGTAAGCACATTGCATTCCCACTTGCAATGAATGAGAGTTTGTATTGCTCTGTCCTCAATAGCATTTGGTGTGGTCAGTGCTGTGGATTTTGGCCATGCTAACAGGTATGTAGTAATATCTCATAGCCATTCCCATTTGTAATTCCTTAATGACATATCTTTTCTTATGTTTATTTATATTGTATATATCTTCTTTAGTGAGGTATCTGTTCAGATATTTTACCCATTTTTTAATTAGGCATTTGTTTTCTTATATATTGGACTTCTGTGCTGTCTAGCCAATTACCACACACTTGGCAACTTATTACAACTCACAATTATTATCTCACAGATTTCCTGGCTCAGAAGTTTGGATATAGCACAATGAAGCACCCTCTGCACAGAGCCTCAAAGCTGGGAGGGTCTGTGATCTCATTTGGGGTTCTAGATCTCAAGATGAGCAGTGTCAGGCTCACTAGTGGTGGGCTGGATTCAGTTCCTTGCAATTGCAGGAGTGAGGCCTTCAGCTACTGGAAGCTTCCCAGGGCCCCTTGCCATTTGGCCCTCACAATATAAAAATTTTCTCCTTCAAGGTCAATAGACTAGCTTCTGCTGCTGCTTCAAGTCTCTTTTAAAGGGTTTGTCTGACAAGGTCAGGCCCACCCAGGATGATCTTCCTTTTAATTAAAGTCAACTGATACAGGCTTTGATAATATTTCCAAACCCTGACCTTTACTATACCTGACCTCACTACCGAAATGCTATCAGTACTTGAGATCCTTTGGATATCTTAGTGTACACAGTTCCTAGTGGAAAAGCTTTTATTCATCAACAGCCTGTGCTTGTGGGTCTTCATCAGTGGGCTTCCCTCAGGCTGACACAGAGAGCCCACGCTATGTGCACACACAGGGATTCCTGCTTCCCTGTCCCAGTCCTTATGATTGACAGCTGAGCGCAGGATTCCAGCTCTTTCGCCCCCACATGGGATAGCTATGGGGGAAGTCTGGAGGCAGTATCATCTCTGTGCAACTTGGCCTTATTGTGCACCCTTGCTTGGTTTCCATACCTTCTTCTTCTTACTCCCCTAATCTTTTCCCTGGGAAAAAATTCTAATAAACATTGCTTATTCTCATTCATGTAAATCTTATTCTTAGTTCTGCTTCTGGAAAACTGAGCCCAAACCACCACATTTAGTTCCGTTCAGTTGAGATCTGTTACTCAGTCGTGTCTGACTCTTTGCAATCCCATGAACTGCAGCATGCCAGGCCTCCCTGACCATCACCAACTCCTGGAGTTCACCCAAACTCATGTCCATCGAGTCGGTGATGCCATCAAGCCATCTCATCCTCTGTCGTCCCCTTCTCCTTCTGCTCTCAATCTTTCCCAGCATCAGGGTCTTTTCAAATGAGTCAGCTCTCCACATCAGGTGGCCAAAGTATTGGAGTTTCAGCTTCAGCATCAGTCCTTCCAATGAATATTCAGAACTGATTCCTTTAGGATGGACTGGTTGGATCTCCTTGCTGTCCAAGCGACTCTCAAGAGTCTTCTCCAATACCACAGTTCAAAAGCATCAATCCTTCAGTGCCCAGCTTTCTTTATAGCCCAACTCTCACATACATACATGACCACTGGAAAAGCCATGGCCTCGAGTAGAAAGACGTTTGTTGGCAAAGTAATATCTCTGCTTTTTAATATGCTGTCTAGGTTGGTCTATAACCTTTCTTCCAAGGAGTAAGCGTCTTTTAATTTCCTGGCTGCAGTCACCATCTGCAGTGATTTGGAGCCCAGAAAAATAAAGTCAGTCACTGTGTCCACTGTTTCCCCATCTATTTGCCATGAAGTGATGGGACCAGATGCCATGATCTTCGTTTTCTGAATGTTGAGCTTTAAGCCAACTTTTTCAATCTCCTCTTTCACTTTCATCAACAGACTTTTGGTTCTTCTTCACTTTCTGCCAAAATAGTGGTGTCATCTGCATATCTGAGGTTATTGATATTTTTCCCAGCAATCTTGATTCCAGCTTGTGCTTCCTCCAGCCCAGAGTTTTTCATGATGTACTCTGCATATAAGTTAAAGAAATAGGTTGACAATATACAGCCTTGACATACTCCTTTCACTATTTGGAACCAGCCTGTTGTTCCATATCCAGTTCTAACTTGCTTCCTGACCTGAATACAGGTTTCTCAAGAGGCAGGTCAGGTGGTCTGGTATTCCATCTCTTTCAGAATTTTCCACAGTTTATTGTGATCCACACAATCAAAGGCTTTGGCATAGTCAATAAAGCAGAAATAGATGTTTTTCTAGAACTCTCTTGCTTTTTCCATGACCCAGCAGATGTTGGCAATTTGATCTCTGGTTCCTCTGCCTTTTCTAAAACCAGCTTGAACATCTGGAAGTTCATGGTTCATGTATTGCTGAAGCCTGGTTTGGAGAATTTTAAGCATGACTTTACTAGCATGATATAGTAAATATATTACAGACATATTTAACTTTAAAATTAGTTATCTTTAAACACTAAGTTCCCTACATACAAAAACCTTCAAGTTATAGACTTTCAAAGATGTGAATCTGTAGTCCATCAACATCAGGAGTGAATGAAACTGCAAAGCTTGCCCTCTGTCCTGGTGATGATCCTTCAGCTCTACACCTCCCACTTCCTCTCCCTTTTCCAGTCAGTAACTCTTCTTTCCAGTTCACTAGATGCCTCCCCTTCTATGCCTGCTATAGACTGATCTACTGTACTTTTCAAGGTACTGTACTGTACAATTTTAAAATGTTTTATTTTTTACATTTGTTTTTTATGTATTATATGTGTGAAAAGTATTATAAACCTACTACAGTACAGTACTATGTAGCTGGTTGTGTTAGTTGGGTTAACTAACCTAGGCTAAGTTTGTTGCACTTATAAACAAACTGGACTTATGAAAACACTCTATGAATGGAACTGATTCATATGTATGGGACTTACTGTAATCTAATATATGCTAAAGTGTTAGAGACTGCTAATGAGTTATTACTTCTAGATAAGTTATTTAGGTTTACACAGTGGCATTCTGAAAGCAAAGCCTCACTATGAAATAAACTGGTGGTTATTTCAAGCACCCATAAGATGCAGGTTTCTTAAAACTGTCTTACAGGACAGAGCTGTCTTCAGTCTTCTAATTATTTGATCCTAATTCACATTAAGAGCCCTCTTACTGCTACTTGGTTCAGGGCATTGCTGTTTCTATTTCATTAAAATCAATGTCAGCTGAATTCTGAAGACCCTCTGCAGCTTGGAGTTGGAAGTATGAAGAGTATGGAAAAAAACAAGAGAATCCTATTTCAGTTTCTTAGTGTAGTACCTAGCCTAGAGAAGAATATCACTATAGATCAAAGCTACATCTCCAAACAACCAGATTTCTCCATCTCTACTGCTACCCCTACTCCCCCAAAGCAATACAGCAGCAATTTGAAATAGGCTCCTAACTGATCTTCCTGCTTTCTCTCTGGAAATACAGTACACCATTTTCTATATATTAGTCAAGGTATGTTTCAGTCATAAATTACATCATATACTTTGCTGCTTAAAATCCCACTTTTTATTGCAATAAGAGAAAATCCTTTTTTTTAAGCAATTGTCTGCAAGGCTCCATGCCAAGTCCTCTGCCCTCCAGTGCTAACCAGCTCAAGGAGTAATACTTCAGCCACACAGACCTCATTTCAGTCCCCTCATTTGTAACCCAGAGAGACTCTCTACCTAGTGTTCAGTCACCAGCTCTCTACCTACCAGGCTACTTCATATTCATTCTCCTCTCATTTTCAATAGAGTGTATGCCACACCATCCTGTTTTATTATCTTTTAGTACGTTTCACTATATGAAATTATTTCATTCAATTAGATGCCTGCTTGCTTATTGTCTGAGACCCTCCTATACACACAGATGCATACACAAACACACAGACACAGGATTATAAGAATAAAAACAGTGACCTTGATAGTCTTGTTCACTGCTACATCTCCTGCCTCTTGACAGTAACAAGAAAGCTGTAAAGACTAAAAATTAAATGAATGAATGAAGGCACAAATGAAAAAATCAATCGATGGAATTTTTCATCTCTCCTCTTCTGTTAGTGGGAATTGCACAATCTATATCCAAGTTCCTATTATGGACTTTCTGACATTTTGACTTACAAGCAGTTTGTGTCATGATTTGATCAGGCTAAAATCGTGTTTAGATATAATTTTCTTACAATTAACTGGCAAAGATAAAATAAATTCACATTACTAAGATGCAGGATGGTTCAAGAAAATAAGTGCTTTAAATACAACTAGTGAATAAAATTCGATTATGAATTATAAAATAATTTTCAAAAATAAAATGGCATAGCAATTCTATACTTAGATATTTAATCTAAGAAAATGATGTAAATATCTGTCAATACAAATTTCCACATCAAACCATTGAGCTAAGAATTATAGAGATGTACAAAGGGACAATATGGGAATACTAGTCCAGTAAATATATTGAAAGCAAATATTTATTAAAATGAAAGATACTCCAAATAGTATTGTTATATCAAAAACAGTATTATAGTAAGTATGTAATATTTCTTTCCATTTATATAAGATATATGTGTGGGCAGGTATGTACTCAACAAATAATCAAAGATATATCAGATTCATCAGTGGTGATTATCTCTAGATGGTAAAATTAGAGGTTATTTTTTAATTTCCCTCATTATTGATTTACATCTATACTTCACTGCTGCTGCTGCTGCTGCTGCTAAGTCGATTTAGTTGTGTCCTACTCTGTGCGACCCCATAGATGGCAGCTCACCAGGCTCCCCTGTCCCTAAGATTCTCCAGGCAAGAACACTGGAGTGGGTTGCCATTTCCTTCTCCAATGTATGAAAGTGAAAAGTGAAAGTAAAGTTGCTCAGTTGTGTCTGACTCTTTGCAATCCCAGGACTGCAGCCTACCAGGCTCCTCCATCCATGGGATTTTCCAGGCAAGAGTACTGGAGTCAGGTGCCATTGCCTTTTCCGATACTTCACTGGTTTTATTTAAAAATAAATATTTTGTATTTTTAAAAATGTAGTCACAGATACTCTAATATTGAACCCTCTGCATGCAGACAGAGTAATGCATGCATGTATACTCAGTTGTGTCTGACTGTTTGTGACCCCATGGGTGGCAACCCATCAGGCCCCTCTGTCCATGGAATTATTTAGGCAGGAACACTGGAGTGGGTTTCCATTTCCTCCTCCAGGGTATCTTCCCAACCCAGGGATGGAACCCATGTGTCCTGCATTAGCAGGCAGATTCTCTACCATTGAGCTACCTGGGGCTACTCTAGACAAAATAATGCCTCCCCCTCAAATATGTTCATATCCTGATCTCTAGAACCTGTGACGATGTTACATTACAAGGCCAAGAGGACACTGTAGATTTGATTAAGTTAAAAACTTTCAAATGAAAAGATTATTCTGGATTATCTTATTGGAGCCAATGTAATTGTTATTAACAAGGGTCCTTATAAGAGGGAAGCAATATAGGTCATAATAATTTAAAAAAAAAAAAGCAGAATTTTGGATACAAGTTAAGGAATGTGGGCAGTTCTGAGAAGCTGGAAAAGACAAGAAAACTGATTCTCCCCTAGTTCTGCCAGATAGAACACAGAGCCCTGACAATGCTTCTAGACTTCCTACCTCCAGAAATGTAGAATAATAAAGGAGTGAGGTTTTTTAAGTCACTAAGCTTGTGGTTATTTATTAGTACACCAGTAGGAAACTAATCCCACCACCATCACCACCCTGCCATATAAAAATTAAGACAAAGTAAGAGGATATTTGGGGCTTTCCCACTGGCTCAGTGGTTAAAAAAAAAAAAAAAAATTCACCTGCAATACAGAAACAGCAGGAGATGTTGGTTTGATCGCTGGATTGGAAAGATTCTCTGGAGGAAGACATGGCAACCCACTCCAATATTCTTGCCTGGAGAATCCAATGGACAGAGAAGCCCTGTGGGCTATAGTCCACGGGATCTCAAAACTCTTCAGACATGACTGAAGCTACTTAGCATGCACACACAAGAGGATATTTACAGAATAACAATATTCACAGTGACCTACGTGGACAAGGGTATTACAATCACATTTTTCTTATATGAAGTGATTTGTTTTAATTTTTGGACCAACTGAACCTATCTAATATAAAATCCTTTAATATACAAACTGTGATCACAACAGCATCCACATAGCAGAGAGGGGATGGGGCCATGGGTGGGGCGCATGGCTGGTGGAGGAGGGAGTTTTCAGGTTACCGCTTCCCTGGTCCACACCATGGCCTCTGGGAGCATGAGGTCTTAGCAAATGTTAAATCAAGGCTGCCAGAAGCAGAGGGGCCCTGATACCAATATTGAGACAGACCGAGGACAGCAGGCCCCTCTAGCATGCAATCTTCCCACAGGGGCAGCCTCCAGGGAAAGCCAGATCCAGTTGAAAGGAAAGAGTTTGAGACGTTCAAATACAAATTTTTGAGCCTGTTTGTTCAGGCATTCGATAATCATATCAAAATTTATACAAAGATATTCTGGAAGTAGTATTACAGCACCCAATGACAGTAACAAAAAAACTTGTACCACTCATACATATGGACACTCCAGAACATGCTCCATCACATCAGCAAAGTCATCCCCTTCCAATCTTTTCCTTTAAGTGAGCTTTACTAGCTCATTTTAATCATTATTTTTAGTTTGAATAAAAATGATAAGGGGAACAAATGATTATAATTTACTCCAGACCTACCAAATAGAAAATGTGGTTATTACCTGCTTTTTTAAAAAACACAAAGGCGTGAGTTTGTGATTTGGTAATATTTATTTGTCTCTACCAAGACATGTAGATTCAACAGTAAGTAATTGGAAATATTTTTAGCCTACTTCAGAAATGGTTGTTTTGAAGCATTCTTCTCCAAAACCTATGATCATGGAAAGCTTAGAGTTTTTTTTTCCTTCTTTCTACTGCCAGCATGCAGAAACAGCATGCCAACTTGTTGAAGTAGAAGAAAGTACAAATTTTTCATTTTTTTTTAATCATTCAACTGATTACTCTGATAGCATAACATAAATTCTACTTTGGGACTGAAGTCAAACATTTCACATTTAACAGTATTAATTTTTGAGTCACTAAAAAGGTTTTGTATAAAGTGCTGTTTACTAATTAGCTAGTTTTTGGTGGCTGTTATTGCTTGCTTTTATTTTATAATCTGTGCTGTCATTATGGATTCAAAGTTGTGGCAGCTGATGGGGATGTGGTCCAAATATCTGAGTAATACAAAGTGCCTTGAATGACCAAAAGGCAGCCTTGGACTAAATTATGAAATTGACAAATGTGTTTTGTTTTCTTCTTATGCCCCCACCCCTTGATCTGGCTACCTCCAAGGAACCTAGCAACCATAGCCCTCACACTGCTCCTGTGACTCTCCCAGGAACCACACTCTTGTGCTACAAGTTGTTTTTGTCCTTTTATCCATAGAAGAGAATGTGCCTTCTTCCTTTTCTACTTTGGATTTTGTCATGTAATTTGTCTAAAAATATTGCTGAAACTTCTAGTTAAGAAGGTTTTGTGAGCTCATACTTTGTTATTCCCCTTCTACTTCAAACACTAAGGTACTTGAAAATAGGAAGATTCAGCACTATATAAATCAAAATAGTGTCTCTAGGGGTACATGTATGAAGATGCAAAGAGACTCAGGGGAGCAACCCAGAATGAAGGTTGTGTGACTACTGGATCTGGGTCCAGATTCATGCAGAGATGAGAGTTTATTTCCTTCAAGTTTCCCCATTTGAGGTAAACAGTTCAACTGTGCACATTTCATAAAAATAGCTGACATGGATTCAGTTCAGTTCAGTCACTCAGTCAAGTTTGACTCTTTGCCACCCCAAGAATTGCAGCACGCCAGGCCTCCCTGTCCATCACCAACTCCCAGAGTACACTCAGACTCACGTCCATCGAGTCGGTGATGCCATCCAGCCATCTCATCTTCTGTCATCCCCTTCTCCTCCTGCCCCCAATCCTTCCCAGCATCAGAGTCTTTTCCAATGAGTTAACTCTTCAAATGGGGTGGCCAATGTATTCCAGTTTCAGCTTTAGCATCATTCCTTCCAAAGAACACCCAGGGCTGATCCCCTTCAGAATGGACTGGTTGGATCTCCTTACAGTCCAAGGGACTCTCAAGAGTCTTCTCCAACACCACAGTTCAAAAGCATCAATTCTTCAGCGCTCAGCTTTCTTCACAGTCCAACTCTTGCATCCATACATGACTACTGGAAAAACCATAGCCTTGACTAAACAGAAATTTGTTGGCAAAGTAATGTCTCTGCTTTTCAATATGCTATCTAGGTGGGTCATAACTGTCCTTCCAAGGAGTAAGCATCTTTTAGTTTCATGGCTAAAATCACCATCTGCAGTGATTTTGGAGCCCCCCAAAATGAAGTCTGACACAGTTTCAACTGTTTCACCATCTATTTCCCATGAAGTGATGCGACCAGATGCCATGATCTTCGTTTTCTGAATGTTGAGCTTTAAGCCAACTTTTTCACTCTCCTCTTTCACTTTCATCAACAGGCTTTTTAGCTCCTCTTCANGGCAAAGTAATGTCTCTGCTTTTCAATATGCTATCTAGGTGGGTCATAACTGTCCTTCCAAGGAGTAAGCATCTTTTAGTTTCATGGCTAAAATCACCATCTGCAGTGATTTTGGAGCCCCCCAAAATGAAGTCTGACACAGTTTCAACTGTTTCACCATCTATTTCCCATGAAGTGATGCGACCAGATGCCATGATCTTCGTTTTCTGAATGTTGAGCTTTAAGCCAACTTTTTCACTCTCCTCTTTCACTTTCATCAACAGGCTTTTTAGCTCCTCTTCACTTTTTGCCATAAGGGTGGTGTCATCTGCATATCTGAGGTTATTGATATTTCTCCCAGCAATCTTGATTCCAGCTGTGCTTCTTCCAGCCCAGCATTTCTCACGATGTACTCTGCATATAAGTTAAATAAGCAGGGTGACAATATTCAGGCTTGACATACTCCTTTTCCTATTTGGAACCAGTCTTTTTTCCATGTCCAGTTTTAATTGTTGCTTCCTGACTTGCATGTAGGTTTCTCAAGAGGTGAGTCAGGTGGTCTGGTATTCCCATCTCTTTCAGAATTTTTCACAGTTGATTGTAATCCACACAGTCAAAGGCTTTGGCATAGTCAATAAAGTAGAAATAGATGTTTTTATGGAACTCTCTTGCTTTTTCCATGATCCAGCAGATGTTAGCAATTTGATCTCTGGTTCTTCTGCCTTTTCTAAAACCAGCTTGAACATCTGGAAGTTCATGGTTCACGTATTGCTGAAGACTGGCTTGGAGAATTTTGAGCATTACTTTACTAGAGTGTGAGATGAGTGCAATAAGCCTCTACAAAAAGGAAATTCGTCCATACATTTCCATTTTTACTGTTAGGTTAGTGATTTTGATTTGTTTTTTTGTACTAAGGAATCTTACTTTATACCATGATTATAAGGATTTTCTTTTATGTTTATCCATAAATTTTAAAGTTTTAGTTTTCATATGCAGGTCTATGATCCTATGGAAACTAATTTTTGTGTTTGGTGTGAGTTAAGGCATGAAGTTACTCTTGTTTCATGTGTTTATCCAGTTTTTGTAGTATAGTTTCTTGAAAAGCTTTGTCAAAAATCAACTGAATTGCATATATGAGGCTCTATTTCTGGTCTCTCCACTCAGATTTTATGATTTGTCTATCTTTACATAAATCCCAGAGTGTCTTGATTAAAGTGGCTTTGTAAGGCTTAAAATCAAGTAGTATAAGTCCTCAAATTTTATTCCTTTCATCAAAAATGTTTAGGCTGTTCTAGATTTTGCATTTCCATATATATTTCAGAATTATTCATTTTATTTAAAATGTTTCTAGGATTTTTATTGCATTTTAGAATTTATAGAGCAACTTGAGGAGAACTGATAACAATATTTGGAGAAGGCAATGGCACCCCACTACAGTGCTCTTGCCTGGAAAATCCCATGTACGGAGGGCCTGGTGGGCTGCAGTCCATGGGGCTGCTAAGAGTCTGACACAACTGAGGGACTTCACTTTCACTTTTCACTTTCATGCATTGGAGAAGGAAATGGCAACCCACTCCAGTGTTCTTGTCTGGAAAATCCCAGGGACAGGGGGTGGGCTGCCGTCTAAGGGGTCGCACAGGGTCAGACATGACTGAAGTGACTTAGCAGTAGCAGATAACAATATTGAGACTTCCAATCTATGAGATGTACATATGCGTTTACTTAGGTCCTTAACTTCAACAATAGCTTTTATTTTTGTAGTGAGGAATTTTTTTATGCTATTATAAGTCATTTAGTTTATTTATATTTCTTCCAACTGTTGCTATCATAAAAAATACAACTGAATTTTGTATACTGACTTTATTTCTTATAGTCTTACTAAATTTATCTAATACTTAGTCCTAGCATTTTAGTCCTAGTACTGTAGATGACTACTTAAAATATTACTATATCTATGATCTAAAAATAAAAACAATCCTTAATTCTGTTTGTTTGTTTGTTTGTTTTTCCTTTCCCTATTTTACTGACTGGGTCTTTCAATCTCATGTTGAATCAAAATGATAAGAATTAACATCCTTGCCTCTGTTTTTAATTTTAGAGGGAAAATAATTATTATATCACCATTTAGTATGAGGTTATTTTAGACTCTTATTAGATGCTATATTAGTTGATTTGGGCTGCCATAACAAAGTACCACAGACTGGGTGGCTTAAACAGCAGATACTTATTTACTCACAGTTGTAGAGGCAGACAGTCTAAGATCAAGATGCAGCAGGGTTTGTTACTGATGAAAACTTTTTCTTGGCTTAAAGCTGGTACATTATGTGTCCTCATATTGTCTTTCCTCTGTGTATTCACACACACACACACACACACACAGAGGTCCCTCTATGTTCTAATAAGGACATCAGTCCTATCTGATCAGAGCCCCACCTCAAGATCTCATTTAACTTAAGTTATAATCTACAAGACTATCTTGAAATATAGCTACATTTGGGATGAGGGCCTCAATATATGAATTTGGAGGGAAATATAATTCAATCCAAAATGTCTTTAATACATTAAGAAACATGTCATCAGTTTCTGGTTAGCTAATTTATTTGATCATGAAAGGGTATAGAATTTTATCAAGTAATATGTCTGCATATATTGAGATACAAATTAAGTTGGGATAGTAAATTACATTGTTTGATTTATTAATATATAAAGAACTTTGCATTTCTGTAATAAATCCCACTTGCTCATGATATATATATATATATATATATATATAGCTGAGTATTTTTGTAACTATGTGACTAAGCAACATTGGTTTGTAATTTTATTGTAATGTCCAGAAAAATCTTGTTGTTGTATAATATTAGGAATGGGTATCTTCACTGGGCTTTATAAAATAAATTAGAAAACGTTTTCTCCTTCTAAACTTTCTTAAAGACTTTTTATACGATTGATATTACTTATTCTAAACTTTTGATAGAATTTATCTGTGAAATTATCATGGCCTGGAGTTTTCTTTATAAGAAAGTTTTGAAAACAATTTCAATTAGATATGAGGCTTCAGATTTGAATACTAGGTATATTCATATTTTCAATTTCTTTTTGAATCAGCTTTAATAGAGAAATATACTGCTAATAAAAACCTCAGAAAAAGTACACTCACAGAAACATTAAAAATGAATAAAACCGTATTCTAGGCAAAGGTTAATAAAAGAACTAGTGTAACTATATTTGTACCAGGTAATGAGTTAGAATTAAAACAAATTAATAAAACTGAAAACTTTAATTAGAAAATATAATAAATATATAATTTTATGAACCTAATAAGTCATTAAAATTTATAAAGCAAACAAATATTAATAGAACTTGCACAGAGAAACTGGCACATTTATCATCAGTAGATTTTTGGTACATCCCAGAAGTTGATTTATCAATTAAATAAACAAGCAAGTAGAAAGAAGGTGAAGGGCAAACAAGCTTAACCTAATAAACCTATATGGAATTTGTTTCTAAATATATTACAGTAGAAAATGAGTTTCATCATATATTCCCCAAAGTCTTGCCATACGCAGATCCAAATAATGAAATATGGTTCTACTGTACCTTCACCATAATACACAACTTCTCAGTGTCACTATTTTGTTTTCTCGGAGAAGGCAATGGCACCCCACTCCAGTACTCTTGGCCTGGAAAATTCCATGGACGGAGGAGCCTGGTGGGCTGCAGTCTATGGGGGTCGCTGAGAGTTGGACACGACTGAGCGACTTCAATTTCACTTTTACTTTTCACGTATTGGAGAAGGAAATAGCAACCCACTCCAGTGTTCATGCCTGGAGAATCCCAGGAACGGGGGAGCCTGGTGGGCTGCCGTCTACGGGGTCGCACAGAGTTGAACACGACTGAAGCGACTTAGCAGCAGCAGCAGCATTTTGTTTTCTACTTCTTACAAAGCAATGAAAACACCATTGCTGAGAACTGTGTGTAAATTTAACAGCATATTTATAAATGGAACATTAATATAGAGAAAGAGTCCTCAGATATTAAATTTTCATATTTCATCTAGATTTTGATGAATTTGTTATCATCAAAATATATCTTCCTAAAAACCAAATCAAACTCTAATGCAGCTTAATAGCAGCATGTAAAAATGAAACTGGAATAGAGTATATGTCAGGGCACTAGAGTTATTCAGGTTTACTTAAGAAAGAAACAATTTTTATTCTGTGATAATACTGACTTTGTTTGGAGAAAAAAATTTAAAAACACCATAAGGAAGTACATTCTAGCACAAGCTAGTGTAGTCTTTTTTTTAAACAATATGCAAAAATGTTAGAGAGATACTGCTTTATACTGATGAAATATCTTGCTATTTCATAAATAGAAAATGCTTCCAGCAATGTCCTAAATGATGCACAAGACAGCATATTTATTGGTTGTAAAAGTATGTTCACGGTATTAACTTTATGACCTTAATGGAGCAATAATTTAGAAGCTGCTGAAACCTGAAAAATAACTCATGGTTTAAGCCAGATTAAAGCAACAATTGATATTGAGAACTTCTGGCAAATTTCCCAATCCATTACTGTTTGCAGATATTGAATTGTTGTTGCCAATATTTGTTGTAAAGGAGATGCAAAAATATATACAACAGTATTAGCTTCATTTTTTGATGTCTGCTCATTGAACAGATGTTTGGAATATGTGATTGATGTTCTTAACTAAGAAAGTACATTAGCTTAGAGCTTGAGATTCAAGTCAGATTTAATTAAACAAAAATCATATTAACAAAGCCCTCATAATTTCTAAACATTACTCATTAACACTAGTTCCCTTTCATATAGGTAGTATAGAATCCGTAGAGTTTATGTCTGTGATTTGCTGCTTTCCTTACCCATCAGGTTTATTCAAATTTCCAAGCTTTGTAGTGGGAAAATGATTAAACTTTAAAACAAAAAGCTAGCACCTCTACTTTACTTCCTCCAGGGTCTGAAGGATAAAATCTCTTTTCCACTTATCTCTGATTTGGAAAGACTGTCACATGACTAGCTCTAATGGGAAGAAAGGTAGGGAAATGTTCCTTTTTTTTTTTTAAGCTGTACACATAATCACCCCTAACAATGTCTGTCAATTAAAAAAAAAAGAGCAAATGGATATTAATTAGGTACGCAGCAGTGTCTGCCTTAATAATCATTATCTCCTAGGCATATATTTGAAGAAAACTGTAATTCAAAAAGTTACATGCACCTCAGTCTTTACTGCAGCACTGTTTACAACTAAGACATGGGAAGCAACCTTAATGCCCATCAATGAATGAATGTATATCTATGATACATATAAACAAAGGAATAGTACTCAGCCATAAAAAAGAACACTGCCATTTTCAGCAGCATGAATGGACCTAGAGATTGTCATGCTGAGTGAAGTCGATCGGAAAAAGAAAGACAAATAATATGATGCTGTTTATATGTGGAATCTAACAACAGTACAAGTGAACTTATTTTCAAAACAGAAGTAGCCACAGATCTAGAAAACAGATATGGTTACCAAGGGGAACATAGGAAGGGATGAATTGGGAGACTGGATTGACATAAACACACTACTATATATATATGTGTGTGTATATATATATATATATATATATGATAACTAATAAGCACAGGAACTCTACTCAACACTTTGTAATGATCTGTATGGGAAAAGAATAAAAAAGAGTAGATACCTGTATATGTATAACTGCTTCACACTAATGTACAGTAGAAATTAACACAACATTGTAAATCAACTATACTTCAATAAAAATTTTTATTAAAATCATTAACACTGTTAATATTTGATTTATTATCTTCATGTTTCATAATAAAAATTCCTCCCAAAGCCATCTATTCTTCAAAACCTGAAAAAAAATTTTTTTGAAAGGCCAAAGAGAGTTGTCAGCCAGAGGAAGGGAAGAATTTACCTTAAAAATCTTGAGAGCATCAATCCCAAATGGCTCCTTATTTTCATGGATCCAAACAATTGGCAAGAGTAGTTTTATAATTTATATGTACATGACATGTCAATTACTTGAAGAACTCTGTGAAATAGTTTGTGGTTTTCTCTGAATTTTTACAAAAAAAAAAAAACACAACAGAAGCTAGTTTTATTATTAAGCCATTGAAATATAAAATTCAAACTCATAGCTTTCCATTAGATCTTGATTCTTTGTTTACAGGCAGGGATTTCCTGTTTATATATGACTTTCTGTTTGTTCTGTTGCTTTTGGACATTTCTTTAAAAAAAATAAAACATCACAGCTAATATATTGCATTCTTTGTACTCTTTCCTGATTTCTCCTTTCCTATCTATACATGGACACAAGCACAAATTTGGAACAATTCTGACAGTGAACTGTTGTTATTATTCAATCCCCAGGTTTGAAACAATTTTCACGCTTGTGAAGTATCATGTTATATGTGCATGACTTATACAAATGTACAAGCTTAAACTCACTCACACAGTCTTCCTTGTCTCCTGGTTCTGTAGTCAGAAGCAATCCTGTTAGAGTCGGGTTTGAAAGCATGATGAAACAGGTGTTGCAAGAAATCCATTCTGGAAAGGGTATTTAGCAAGATTCATCTTTCAGTGGCTACAGCAGAAGAGGCTCTAGCAAGAACATCTAATTTTCAGCTCCAGCAAGTCAGAAACTTTTTCCCAGTGGTAAGGGCAGTGTGATTTTCAGAGCACTGCCCTATGTCCTTGTTGGTAGTATAAGCTCTAGTGCCAACAGTCAAGTCTGAGCATTTTGACCTTTCAGATATTTATAAGTTTCCTAATCATCCAGATCAGAGTGTTATTTGTTTGGGGTTTTTGTTTTTGTTTTTTTTTTCAGTGAAACAGGCAAATACAGGTCTTATCCCAGGCAAATTGACATGTGGTTACTTTATACAGAAAGCAGTCATAAATAAAGTGAAGTAGAGAAGAAAGATCAAAACAGAGAGATTTTAGAGGGTGGTTATAGTAATGTAATTAAAAATCAGGGGTAGCTTTGAAAATTAAGAAAAATCACCAGTAACTAAGAATAAAAAGAAAGTGATTATTAATATCAGTCTTTTCATTTTTAACTCTAGGTTTACAGACTCCCCTCTAGCTTGAAGTGTGAGGAATAAAGAAGAAATTAAACATAAGTTAGGTTAAGAAAAATTTTCTACAAGTAACCCTGGTTTTGAGTACAAAATTAACACCATCTCACACATGCCCTGATTTTCACTAGAGGCTAACCGAGGAAAAATGGATTTCTCTTCTAAATAAACACATGATCTTGGAACGGAATGACTGTATATGATCCCTTTGAAAAACAAACAAGCAAAATTATTATCCAAAAGTGCCAATGAAATGATGACTACATGCTTTACTGAGGGTGAGATCATAACCAGGACTCAATTTATGTAGCAGCTTTTGTCTGAGTTTTATTTTTCCCCCCAAGAGAACAAGAAGTCTGGTCACTGTTCATCTGGACTGAATTCAATCCATCAGTCTACAAGCCAAGATTCAATTTAGTAGGTTGGTCCATCACTAAGTAAAATATTAATTCCTTTGAAATATTAAATGACTCGGAACTACAGGCTTTGTGCGTTAGAAGAGGAAGAGCCAAGGGAGCAGAGGAATGAAGTGAAGATAAAAAGCACAAGATAACATCTCTCTAAGGGTTGTCACCTCAGGCTCCCCATGTGACTCAAATACTCAAGTGGGTAAGTAGGGGCCACCATTTCTCACAGCTTTAAAAGAGCTGACAAACACGTCTCACTGTCATTCTCCTTTCAAATAATAAATGTTTCACCTGTGAACCAGGATGAATGTTTGGGGAATCAGATGTCCAGGAAAAAAAACCATCAATATGACAAAGTGACATTTTTGTGAATGGCCATTTCAGGGTCATTGAACTGAACCCTTCAAATTAAGCATTGCTGTAGGATTTTGATTTTCTTTTCAATTTCAAATGAGGGTATAGGGGAAAGTAATTCATAATCTAACAAGGAAAGTAACAGCCAAGCTGTCAGGAGGAAGAATGGAAGATTGAGCTAACAGTGAAGACCAATAATAGGCACATAAAACAGGCATAGATTTGACAGTCTCCAAGTAATTTGAGATTGACACTAACCTTTCATAATAGCCAACATCTTGGAACATTGCCAAAGTTCAAGGTTACTTTCATCTATGCTGAAGCAAGAATGGGATATTCAATATATTTCTTTCTCATCTGTTGACTGTGGCAGAGACCTCATTTCTTAAGGGTCCTATGATCAGTGTCTGATCTAGAACTAGATGGCCCTGAAACACTTGGTACATACTTGGAACTTCAACTTTGTGCTCTAACAGATTGTGGAATAACTCAATCCAATCCTTGTATAGTACAAGTGGGTTAATTTTATTCATACCTTTTTTTCTACCCATGCCCAAGCATAAAATTTGTGAAAGGACATTGCCCTTAAATATGTATGTTCTATTATTTTGTTATAAATTTTCCTTTGTTTATTACACCTAAGGCATTTTGGTTGTTTCTTGAAATCTCTGCCTCCCAGCACATTTTAGGGCTTCAATGTTTCCATGGCCTAAAATAGTCATCTCTTCTCTTACCCACCATCACCCAAATCTCATGTGCCCCAAGTCTCATTCACTTGTTTTGATATCTAATCAACATTAACGTTCTGACATAAAATTAGCCTAGTCTCTTTATTACAATTTCTAATAACATCCTGTATTTCTCCTCTAAATCACCTGCAATAATTATAGCTAGTAGCAAAAATACAGAATATTTTTGTTTAAAGACTGACTTCAGTAACATTTAATATCTCTGAATATAGACAGTTGTTTATCATTATCTTCTGTACCTCAAGTGTACTAGACTTATACTAGGTATGCAACAAAAACTCCTTGAGAGAATAAATGATATAAGAAATGCTTTCTTACAAGGCTAAATAGGTGGTCTTCATTTTGTTGAGGTATACCCCCCTATGTCCACTTTCTGGAAAGTGTTTTTATCATCAACAGATGTTGAATTTTATTAAGAGCTTTTTCTGCATTTACTGAGATGATCATATGGTTTTTATTCTTAACTTTGCTAATGTGATGTATCACATTGATTGATTTGCAGATACTTAAAAAACACTTGCATCCCTGGAATAAATCCCACTGATCACAATGGATGATCCCTTGAATGTATTATTGGAGTTAATTTGCTAGCATTTTACTGATGATTTTTATACCTATGTTTATCATGATATTGGCCTGTAATTTTCTTTTTGTGATGTATTTGTCTGATTTTTGTATCAGGGTCATGCTAGCTTCATAGAATGAGTTCCAAAGTGTTCCTTCCTCTGCAAATTTTTGGAATAGTTGCATAAGGATAGGTGTTAACTCTTCACTACATTTTTGGGAAAACTGACTTGTGACACCTCTAGCACCGGGTTTTTGTTTCTTGGGAGTTTTTTAACTACTTATTCAGTTTCAGTACCTGTGATTAGTCTGCTCACTTTTCCTATTTCTTCCTGGTTTAGTCTTGGGAGATTGTACCTTTCTAAGAATTTGTCCATTTTTTCTAGGTTGTCCATTTTATTTACCTCTAGGTGCCTATAGTATTCTCTTAGTATCATTTATATATTCTCATTTTATTGTGGTTGCAAAAGATGCTTGCTATGATTTCAGTTTTCTTAAATTTACTAAGGCTTAATTTATGACCCAGCATGTGATCTATCCTGGAAAATGTTCCGTGTGTGTATTTCACTAATTTGGGATGAAATGCTCTATAAATATCAACTGAGTTCATCCTGTATAATGTGTCATTTAAGGCTTAATGATTTTTTGCCTGGATGACCTGCCCATTGATGAACGTGAGGGGTGTTAAAGTCCCCCACAATTATTATGCTACTGTCAAATTCTCCTTTTATGATTGTTAACATTTACCTTTTATATTGAGGTGCTTTTATGTTGGGTTAGTATATATTTACAATTGTTACATCTTTTTGGGGATTGAACCTTTGACCACTGTGTAGTGTCTTTCTTTGTCTCCTGTGACAGTATTCTATAGGCTATTTTTGTCTGATATAAATATTGCTACTCTGCTTTTGTTTGCATGGAACACCTTTACTCATCCCTCACTTCCAGTCTGTATGTATCTCCAGATCTCCAGTTAGAACAGTCAAGCAACAATGGGAACAATGGGAAAGAAATTAGACCACTTTGCAGTTCAATAAATAGGTCTGCTAAGTTTCTTGCTATCAAAGATAGCAATGAATGAAAATATTATGAAATAAAACCTTTTATTTGAAATTGGCCAACAAAATTAGTTTCAAACACTAAACTAAGAATAAGGAGACTTGAGTTTTAGCTCTTTTACCAAGGATTTTTTTGATTTAGAACTTCTGCTAACCTTAACATTTTCCTCTGATAATTAGAGAAATCCTCAGTTAATACAATCACAGTTAACTCTAGAGGTTAATCACTGTGAAGGTCACTAATGTAAAACATACTACAAATGTGAAGAACTATTATTATGTCTGATTTAATGCTAATAAATATATAATTAGAAGAAAGATATATGTACTTCTGACCTTTTGTAGTTTGATAGGTACACAGAAACATATATATTACATGCAGTATATAAATAATATAGATTACAATATGGTAGCAATTTTTATACTTATGCTTCATGTAAAGTCATATACTTGTTCACAAGCTGCAAAGGAATTAGAATATTAATATCATGTCTGAAAAGAGGCAAGAGCCAGATTTATACCTGTCTCTCTGACAAGTGTTTATAAAAACTAGCAGTATCAATTTTACATACATTTAAAGTTCTCAAGCATAATAATATATATGCAAAAATGATTCAGATATACTGCTTTAATCAAGTCAATTAAGGATAAAGTAAGGTTGTGTTGACTGAAACAGATATTTCTATCAAAGGCCTTACTAGTACCTTCTGAAAATTTTTACAATTTATTATAGCCACAAAAGATGTGTTTGTTTTCAGGTGAAAATATTGCTGGATGAAAAAATATGCCAATTGCATTTTCTTGGTTCTCTAGCTTTGAGGAAAAAACACTGTGAATATCTTATACAAGGGTAAAGAAAGAAATACATATTGCTGAGTTAAACAAATAATTCAAAATTAACATGTATTTTATATTATATTCAATATGACTTACATTGATAATTTTGAGTTTTATTATAGAAATTTAATGAAAAACAAAATTATACTGACAAGTTCATATGTGTGAGGCTTTTTTTATAAACAGAAAATAACATTTCTTTCTATGAATATTTTGCATGTGCTTGAATCATTATTCTATTGGAGTTATGATGCATTTCCAACTGAATCACAAACACATTTATGAAAATATTAATTCTTGATATGGTTTATCTAGGTAGCTCTGTTTTCTGACTTTAGTTTTGGCATTTTATTTTATTTATTAAGCATATTAATAAAATGTTTTTTAAAATTTTAAGTCAGATTCACTTCTTTTCTTGGGGTTGTTTGTTGTTTTGGATGTTTTCCTTCATTGCTGTTATGTACGAAAAGGACTCTCATATTCCAAGATGACAAGAGTCATCAGTTTTTAACTTAGAATTTCTATATATCCAAATTTTACATTTAAATGTTAATGCCTTTGGAATTAAATCTGTATGTATAAGGACATATATAAATGACTTGATTTTTTTTTCAAGTATTTATTATAATTCCCAGTATCAACTACTAATCCTTTTTCTCCACTGATTTTTTGACTACTTTCATTATATAAATCAATGAAATATATATATATATGGCTATGCTTATAAATTTTGTTTGTGTGAGAGGGATTTCATTAGTTCTTATTCTTTAAAGTTATTGTAACTTTCTGAATATATTTTAATGTTTCTGCTGCTAATTCGCTTCAGTCGTGTCTGACTCTGTGCGACCCCAAAGACGGCAGCTCACCAGGCTCCCCCGTCCGTGGGATTCTCCAGAAAAGAACACTGGAGTGGGTTGCCATTTCCTTCTCCAGTGCATGAAAGTAAAAAGTCAAAGTGAAGTTGCTCAGTCGTGTCTGACTCAGCGATCCCATGGACTGCAGCCTACCAGGCTCCTCTGTCCATGGAATTTTACACGCAAGAGTACTGGAGTGGGGTGCCAACATGTGTCTAAACTAGTTACAGTTCCAGAATAACCTTAGTTCACTTCAGTTCAGTCGCTCAGTCGTGTCTGACTCTTTGCGACCCCATGAATCGCAGCACGCCAGGCCTCCCTGTCCATCACCAACTCCCGGAGTTCACTCAGACTAAGGTTCATCGAGTCCGTGATGCCATCCAGCCATCTCATCCTCTGTCGTCCCCTTCTCCTCCTGCCCCTAATCCTTCCCAGCATCAGAGTCTTTTCCAATGAGTCAACTCTCCGCATGACGTGGCCAAAGTACTGGAGTTTCAGCTTTAGCATCATTCCTTCCAAAGAAATCCCAGGGTTGATCTCCTTCAGAATGGACTGGTTGGATCTCCTTGCAGTCCAAGGGACTCTCAAGAGTCTTCTCCAACACCACAGTTCAAAAGCATTGAATCTTCGGCGCTCAGCCTTCTTCACAGTCCAACTCTCACATCCATACATGACCACAGGAAAAACAATAGCCTTGACTAGACGGACCTTTGTTGGCAAAGTAATGTCTCTGCTTTTGAATATGCTATCTAGGTTGATCATAACTTTTCTTCCAAGGAGTAAGCATCTTTTAATTTCATGGCTGCAATCACCATCTGCAGTGATTTTGGAACCCAGAAAAATAAAGTCTGACACTCTTTCCACTGTTTCCCCATCTATTTCCCATGAAGTGATGGGAAAGGATGCCATAATCTTCGTTTTCTGAATGTTGAGCTTTAAGCCAACTTTTTCGCTTTCCTCTCTTAATCAAGTCACCACAAAATCATAAGGGGCCTGGGACTGGAAAATTATTAGATTTATAAATGAATTCAAGAAGATTAGAAATCTTTATAGCAACAACATTTCCATCTAGGAACTTCTAGCTCCTTAATAAGTTTTAGATGCATCTTTGAAAAACAATTATTTTTTCTTCTTATAAATCTTATAATATGTATTATTGCTAAATGATTGCATATACTTTTATATTTGGGGGCAGCTGATAATTATATTTTCACTCTATAACTATTCATGCAGTTTCTTAGTAAACCTATGAAAGTTTATCTATTTGCTAAGTACCTTATCATCCTATTGATATTTATTAAACATTTCTATTTATTCTCCTAGGTTCCTTAAGTAGAGTTTATGTTTCTTTTGATTTTAATCCCCTATATAATTCTAATATTTCATTAAAATTCTTATTTAAATATTCCTTCTAAAAATTATTTTACTAACTATAATATAAGTAAAGTGAGTTATATATTTTTGTTACATTAGCCAGGAGCTAATGTATATCTAACTGCAATATCTGTTAGTATAAGTGGATATGTGTCAGTCATCACAGAACTTATATTCAAAGCTACCCAGTAAGCTCTCTAGCAATTACATATCTCTTGAGTTGTTCCAAAATAATGTCTTATTCTCATTGAAGAATTATACTTTTGGGTCTAAATTCTCAAGCTCTAAACATTGGATTTCATTAAACTTCTCTAATCAATAGAATTCAGTAGATAAATGTAGTATGACAAGGATTTAACTCATCAGAACCAGACATAAGAGCAATCTTCCTTAAAGCCCTTTTCCAACTTCTATTTCTCATTTTCTACTCTACATGAAATTTCCTCCCCATTAATTTCACTGTTCATATATACAGCTTTTAGTTAAATGGCTGTTCTCTGTTTGGGTGGGAAATGAGTTCACATTCTGAAGTTTTCTCTCTGATCATTGGGTTGTATACTTCTCTAGAATTTTGAAAGAGAACTGAAAGATTCTCTTTATTTCTCATATAGATATCTCATATATTTGTGGTTAGACTAGGCTACAACAAATAAATAGAAATAAGCAGATATCTGAAAGAGAATATACCAAAATACTTTTATGCTTTTGAAGTGAAAGCTTGAGAGTTTCAATCTTTTACATGCTTTGAGAAGAGATTATGCAGATTAAAAATGCAGTTAAAAGTTACCAATAATAAGCTAAAATTTTCTATTAAAAAGAAACAAATATTTCAGATCTTTAGCTTATTCAAATAACTATAATGTTATTAATATTATATGATCAATAGAATAATGATCTAATTGTGTGTGGGTTAAAACCCATTCTAAAGTATCTAATTCCTACCCAAACAACATTTGGGCAGGGGATTAATTTCTGAAGCACTGGCTATCTACATATTTGGTAGAAACAGTGTCCTAGGTCTATAAAAGATCTATTAAATTATTCACTAAATTATTATCTACTGGCCATCTTGAGAAAGAAGAATGGAACTGGAGGAATCAACCTGCCTGACTTCAGGCTCTACTACAAAGCCACAGTCATCAAGACAGTATGGTACTGGCACAAAGACAGAAATATAGATCAATGGAACAAAATAGAAAGCCCAGAGATAAATCCACACACCTATGGACACNAAGGAGATCAGTCCTGGGTGTTCATTGGAAGGACTGATGTTGAAGCTGAAGCTCCAATACTTTGGCTACTGGATGCAAAGAGTTGACTCATTTTAAAAGACCCTGATACTGGGAAATATTGATGGTTGGATGGCATCGCCGACTCAATGGACGTGGGTCTGTGTGAACTCCAGGAGTTGGTGATGGACAGGGAGGCCCTGCGTACTGCAGTTTTTGGGGTCACAAAGAGTCAGACACGACTGAGTGACTGAACTAAACTGAACTGAACATCACCACAGGAGGGAGAAGACATCTGACTGAAGTGGTTTTAGAGAGGATGAGAACAGTGAGTATAAACTAATACATATTTTGAGAGTTCAGTTTTCAGGTTTTGGCATGAAAGGATACGGGGAATTATGAAAGAGTAAGAGCCAGGTTTGGAAGCTGGCCATAGTATAAGAGGATAAGGAGGGATTGCTCAAAGATAAAGAGGCCTCTTTATTTTGCCTAGGTAATATCATGAGTGGGTAAGTGGAGAAGTTAGATGAGAAATGAATCAAAGAACATTGCAAAGTAAAAGAAGCATGTTGGTTCAGACCCACTGTCCTCCAAGGTAAGCATTCATTCCATTTTCAAAGTGAATCTTACAGACTGATAGAGTAAGCAGTCGTATATGTGGTGGGTGTGATTTGAATTGCATCCTAAAAAAAAGTTCAAGTGCTAACCCCTCTTGTTGTCTGTGAATGTGAACTTATTTGGAAATAGGTTCACTGCAGATGTAAACAAGTTAACATAAAGTCATATTGGATAAGGGTGACTCTAAATCCAATAACTGGGATCCTTACCCAAAAAAAGTCATGTAAAGATGTTTTAAGTTCAGACAGAGAAGAGAAGGCTATGTGATGACAGGTAGAAAATAAAGTTCCACAGTTGCAAGCCAGAGAATGCCAAGGATTGCCAGCAACCATCAGAAGCTAGGACAGAACAAGGAAGTTTGCTCCCTTAGAAAATGGACTTGTGAGTCCCTTGATTTTGGAATTCTGGCTTTCAAACTGAGAGAATAATTTTTTTTTTAAAGTTAGTCAGTTTGTGATACATTGTTACAACATCCCTGGGAATTTTATATGGTGGAATTATCCAAAGAAGGCTCTAATTTTTTTGTTTGTTTTAATAACTTCTGCTTCACAGGATTTCTAATGTTTAATAATCCAGAAGATGTATTCAATCAGTAAAAGGACTGACAGATAATTAGCATTTTCAAATAAATTCAAGATTATTGATTACATTTACCTTAGTAGAGCTGCATTTCAGGTTATTTCTTCTTAGTAGATCTGATGGAACAAACACCAAAAGGAACCTGAAATGGTAATGAAAATAACTCTGAAGTCACTAAAGATAAATCAGTATAATTCATAATAACCCCGTGCAAGTTCGGTGCATGAAGCAGAACACTCAAAGCCAGTGCTCTTGGACAACCCAGAGGGATGGGGTGGGGAGGGATGTGGGAAAGGGTTCAGAATGAGGGGAGGCACATGTGCGCCGGTGGCTGATTCATGGTGATATGTGGCAGGGGCCACCACAGTGTTGTGAAATGATTGTCTTCCAATTAAAATACATAAATTAATAAGAGAAAAAAAGTAACTCAGGCTGATCCTTCAACTACTTTAATTGCTTTCTCATAAGTTAGCTGTATACTTTGTGCCAGTTCTACTAGGCAATACTAAAGTGTGCCATTGGTTATACCAACTGTGTCCTACAATACTCTCTGCAGTCTCTCAGAGGAGCTAGGGTATAGGGACTGAAATTTACCTCATCCTTTGCACACCAGTCTATGCCCCTAGGTCATTGGGAATTGCTGGGTTTAATTCTGTAGTAATGTGTCATGCCTGCAATTGCTAATACAGAGATAAGAACAAGGTTTTAGACCTCTTCTTAGGAGGTACCAAGAGAGATAGTCTAGGTTCCCAGAGGAGTTACTCCTTAAATCAAAGCTCAAAACTGAGTAAGAATTAGTCACAGGAAGAAATGGAATAAAAGAAATATCACTTACAGCAAAAATCCTATGCAAAGTACAAGTAGCCAGAAAGGGTATGCTTGTTCATAAGGCTGCAAAATACTCGATTTAACAAGACCATAAAGTAGAGAGGGCAGAGGATAAAACAGGTATGAGCAGAGACCAAATCATGAAAGTTCTTGAATGCATGTTAGAGAAAATAAATAGAGCCAAGCACACAATTACAAGCAAGCAAATTAATCAGATTAAATACTAGAATGATTACTAATATATACTGGGAAAAATAGGATGGAAGGCAAGGCTGGAATCTATTGAAGTGAATATAAAATCCAGGATTAAATATGAGGCCTGAAGCATGAATTTAGAAGGAAAGAACTAGATAAATGCAAGAAATAACAATGAGTACATATGACTGATTGCATCTAGAGGCATAAAATAAAGAAATCAGGAAAAACTCCCAGGATTTGGGAAAACAAGATAGAGAAAAAAAGGAGGAAAAGGAGGTGAAGTATAAGGAGTAGTTAGGTTTGGTTTTGGATGTTGGGTTTGATGTCCTTAAGGTGCATTTTTGGTAGAAATATTTAACAATACATTGTATTAGTTGTAATGGTGTTACATTGTACTAACATACAAAAGCTCAAGAGCGAGATTGAGCATGAAAATTTGTGTCATCATCTGCACATACCTGTTAGTCGAAGAAAAGCAGTGAGAGAAAAGCTGAGATCCACAGAGAAAATACATAGGAAAATAATAGAATAGGGCTTATAACAGCACCTCCAAGAACAACTAAATTGTATGGCACAGATGGAAAAGAAGAGACCGTATAGGCCAAAAATGTGTGCTGGTGTGTGGAAACTCATGGAGTGTTCCAAATAGAACGAGGTCAGTTTCAAATATTCAGAGGATTATGGTAGATGAAGACTGAAAATTATGATTTGGCCACAAAGAGAGAACTGTTTAGTGCAATTACTGGTCTAAAAAGTGACTGAATCTCTGAGCTGGTTCACATTTAATGTTAAAATGTTTTAGTTAAGGACATAAGGTCACTTATAATATTAGTAAGTACTAATAAACAGTAGTTGATTGATCAATTAATCTTTCATTATCATAACCAATTAAGATTCTATACATAAAAACTGTACATTGGATGTAAATCCAGAAACTCTGTGAACAATTGAAAGGGGCATTTTTACAATGCTGTAAATTGTCTTTTAATTAATTTCCTATATATAACTGAATATCCACCCTTAGATTATATCCAGGGACCTGATTCTAAATAATTCACATTAATTTATTTAGTAAATATATCAGAAAACTGAGTATGACTTAACATTCTGAATAAATAATAATTCTACACCTAGGAGAATTTTTTGGCAGCATACAGAGTTGAGATTCATCCTAGAAAAAACTGTTTCCCATGGATGACTGCCCACGGAAAAATCATGAAATGAATGAATGAATATGTCGGTGAATGAAAAAAAGTACATATGTGTAATGGGAAACAGATTGTGCTAGGCTAATGGGATTAACCTAGATTGTCCCAAAAGGAAATTTTAGACCGATTCATGAAGAAACAAACTTTCATGAAACATAGAAAAACTATAACATGCAGTCATCTTCTATAGGAGCTGTTTGTTTCATTTGCTCTTCCTCTGCTTTCAGCACCCTTCCTTGCTAACAAATTTTCACTAACAAATATCTCCTTCTGTCATAGTTCTGAAATTTAATCTATAACTGTACCCATGAATCAGTACCATTTTCTTCCATCCCTTACCAGTCCAAGGGAATCTGTACTGTGTTCTTGTCTAGTAGGCCAGATACTCAGAACTACTTAGAACTATGGGGAAAATATCCCAGCTCCCCTCAGAGATACATGTTCTTAATAGGCAATTAATAGAACATTTGCAGATGTTTTCAGTTTTCCCTTACACTTTAATCATGGAGATTGACTGTATTGTTAAACTTGTGCCAAGCAGAAATATTCTACTTTTTGAAATACTAATCATAAGCGAGTTCTCTTTAATTTGATTTCACCAGTATTCCATTGATTCAGAACAAGGCTAAAGAGGAAAACAGTTGTCCATCAGCTTTTAAAAGAACTATACTTCCAATGTAATCATACTGCTACCCAAGACAATTGTTTGTACTGCTGTAAAAGTTGACATATACACACATAGACGTGTATACACACACTGTCCTCAAATAAATAAGACACTACAAAATATGAACTCATTGTGACACAGGTCATATTTCATTTGAAAAGTAAAAGTCACCATATAATTATGGGACACATATAGAATATTCAGATTCAGTAAGATATATTCTGCTAATTCCACTAACATACTTTGGTTCAGATCTTTAAGGAAAAAAAAAAAAAAAAGGTAGGGGGATAAGGAAAAATTATCTTTGACTCTCTCTGTCTCTCTCAATCCATTTTTTTGGTGACTATTCTATCAAAGGACATAAAAATCCTCAGGGATGATATTCTTCTTTCCTCCTAAATAGCCCTTCACAGTAGTGCTTTATGCTAACTTTTCCAGGGCTTTTAACTTTCAAACATAACATTCTGAAGAGCTACTCTTAACAGCACAGCTACAAAAGTAGTCTTCTACATTTAACAATTCTTTACATAAGTGCATTTTTCTTTTTGAGATAACTAGCACAGAATTTAAAAACTACATATATATATATTTTTTTTTTTTTTCAGTTCAGTCGCTCAGTCATGTCCGACTCTTTGCGACCCCATGAACCTCAGCACTTCAGACCTCCCTGTCCATCACCAACTCCCGAAGTTTATTCAAACTCATGTCCATCGATTCGGTGATGCCATCTAGCCATCTCATCCTCTGCCATAACCTTCTCCTCCTACCTCCAATCCCTCCCAGCATCAGAGTCTTTTCCAATGAGTCAGCTCTTCACATTACATGGCCAAAGTACTGGAGTTTCAGCTTCAACATCAGTCCTTCCAATGAACACCCAGGACTTTAAGATGGACTGGTTGGATCTCCCTGCAGTCCAGGGACTCTCAAGAGTCTTCTCCAACACCACAGTTCAAAAGCATCAATTCTTCAGTGCTCAGCTTTCTTCATAATCCAACTCTCACATCCATACATGACCACTGGAAAAACCAGAGCCTTGACTAGACAGACCTTTGTTGGCAGAGTAATGTCTCTGCTTTTTAATATGCTGTCTAGGTTGGTCATGACTTTCCTTCCAAAGAGTAAGCATCTTTTAATTTCATGGCTGCAATCACCATCTTGTGCTATTTATAAATGGTCTCTGTGTGTGTGTGTGTGTGTGTGTGTGTGTGTGTGTGTGTGTGTATAGCATTTAAATTGACTTTGAATCTGAAAATACATATAACATATGTAGCCTTGAAACAAATATAATTTTGATATGCTATATTTGAAATTTGACTTCATAACTCCTTTGTGAGCTTTTAAGTTTCCCTATTACTTCTGGTGGGAAATGGCACCCCACTCTGTTATTGGTGCCTGGATAATCACATCGACAGAGGAACCTGGCAGGCTACAGTCCATGGGGTCACAAGAGTCGGACAGGACTTAGTGACTAAAGAGAGACAGAGAGATTATTTCTGGTGTTTTGCTTTCAATTGACACCACCCATTACATGTTATGAGCTTTCCTGGTGACTCAGATGGTAAAGAATCTGCTCGCAATGTGGGAGACCTGGGTTGAATACCTGGGTTGGGAAGATCCTCTGGAGGAAGACATGGTAACCGACTCCAGTATTCTTACCTGGAGAATCACCATGGACAGATGAGCCTGGCAGGCTACAGCCCATGGGTTGCAAAGAGTCAGAAATCACTGAGTGACTAAACACAGCACAAGTTATAAGCCAATGGTCTCCTATAGTAATGGTGATCCTAATGTAATGGATTTTTCTACATGTGTAAAATATTTCAGTTAAATCTTCAAAAGGACTAAGAATTTGGGTAATACATAGAGTAAGTATTTGGGTTTCCACAGCACTCCAGTAAAGGATATTTTAAGCTTTGTAGGTTTTCTAGCCCCTGAATCAAACTAGATAAGTTTTCTATCCCTACCTAAGGTGAGCCTTAACTTCTAGCCTGAAGAGCAATGTAACAAACTATTTGAAATATTCAGTTCAGTTCAGTCGCTCAGTCATGTCCGACTCTTTGCGACCCCATGAATCACAGCATGCCAGGCCTCCCTGTCCATCACCAACTCCCAGAGTTCACTCAGACTCGCGTCCATCGAGTCAGTGATGCCATTCAGCCATCTCATCCTCTGTCGTCCCTTTCTTCTTCTGCCCCCAATCCCTCCCAGCATCAAAGTCTTTGCCAATGAGTCAGCTCTTCGCATGAGGTGGCCAAAGTACTGGAGTTTCAGCCTTAGCATCATTTCTTCCAAAGAAATCCCAGGGTTAATCTCCTTCAGAATGGACTGGTTGGATCTCCTTGCAGTCCAAGGGACTCTCAAGAGTCTTCTCCAACACCACAGTTCAAAAGCTTCAATTCTTTGGCACTCAGCCTTCTTCACAGTCCACTCTCACATCCATACATGACCACAGGAAAAACCATAGCCTTGACTAGATGGACCTTAGTCGGCAAAGTAATGTCTTTGCTTTTAAATATGCTATCTAAGCTGATCATAACTTTTCTTCCAAGGAGTAAGCATCTTTCGATTTCGTGGCCGCAATCACCATCTGCAGTGATTTTGGAGCCCCCAAAAATAAACTCTGACACTGTTTCCCCATCTATTTCCCATGAAGTGATGGGACCGGATGCCATGATTTTCATTTTCTGAATGTTGAGCTTTAAGCCAACTTTTTCAGTCTCCTCTTTCATTTTCATCAAGAGGCTTTTTAGCTCCTCTTCACTTTCTGTCATAATGGTGGCGTCATCTGCATATCTGAGGTTACTGATATTTCTCCTGGCAATCTTGATTCCAGTTTGTGTTTCTTCCAGTCCAGCGTTTCTCACGATGTACTCTGCATATAAGTTAAATAAGCAAGATGACAATATACCGCCTTGATGTACTCCTTTTCCTATTCGGAACCAGTCTGTTGTTCCATGTCCAGTTCTAACTGTTGCTTCCTGACCTGCATACAGATTTCTCAAGAGGCAGGTCAGGTGGTCTGGTATTCCCATCTCTCTCAGAATTTTCCACAGTTGATTGTGATCCACACAGTCAAAGGCTTTGGCATAGTCAATAAAGCAGAAATAGATGTTTTTCTGGAACTCTCTTGCTTTTTCCATGATCCAGCAGATGTTAGCAATTTGACCTCTGGTTCCTCTGCCTTTTCTAAAACCAGCTTGAACATCTGGAAGTTCGCGGTTCACGTATTGCTGAAGCCTGGCTTGGAGAATTTTGAGCATTACTTACTAGCATGTGAGATGAGTGCAATTGTGCGGTAGTTTGAGCATTCTTTGGCATTGCCTTTCTTTGGAATTGGAATGAAAATTGACCTTTTCCAGTCCTGTGGCCACTGCTGAGTTTTCCAAATTTGCTGGCATATTGAGTGCAGCACTTTCACAACATTATCTTTCAGGATTTGGAATAGCTCCACTGGAACTCCATCACCTCCACTAGCTTTGTTCCTAGTGATGCTTTCTAAGGCCCACTTGACTTCACATTCCAGGATATCTGGCTCCAGGTGAGTGATCACACCATCATGATTATCTGGGTCACGATGGTCTTTTTTGTACAGTTCCTCTGTGTATTCTTGCCACCTCTTCTTAATAGCTTCTGCTTCTGTTAGGTCTATATCATTTCTGTCCTTTATGGAGCACGTCTTTGCATATTAATCAAACTTAATTCAATCAGAATCTCAGTCCTGTCCAACTCTTTGTGACCCCAAGGACTGTAGCCTACCAGTCTCCTCTGCCCATGAGGATTCTCCAGGCAAGAATACTGAAGTGGGTATCCATGTAGCCATTCCCTACTTCAGGGATCTTCTTGAATCTTCTTGACCTAGGGATCAAACTCAGGTCTCCTGCATCACAGGCAGATTTATCTATATATATAATTTGATCTGAAATGTCCAGGTAATTTTTTACTATTTATAGCAACATCAGTCCTCCCATTCTACAAAGACCTAATCTTAGAAAGCCTTCAAAGTTAAAAAAAAAAAAAAAAGAATGTTATATCTCTTTTGAAGTTTTATCTAATTTCACTTAATATTTATATATAAAATCATATATTAAGATCCTACCTAAAACCTATCTAGTCCCTATAACTACTTTAAAAACTTGAAATATTTTTAAGTATATAAATTTTTTTAAATCAATTAAACATTTAATTGAAGCACTTTAATGAAAAGTCTTAACAACTGCCCTTTGATCATAGAATTGAATCCAAAGCCAATTAAATGTCAATACAGGGCTCTGTGAAAATTAATTCTTAATAAACTTCTAAATTTCATTCTTCTTCACATTTACCTCTTTGCTCTCATTTGCCTTTGGGTTTTTCACAGTTTTTTACCCTAAATCTGGAACAATTTTCCCCCCAGATTTCATATATCACTCTTTACATCTCATTTGAGGCATAACTCCATGAAGCATTCAACCTGCAATCCCATTCTATCCCTTGATCTCAACACTCATAGACTGTTTTTACTGGAGTCCTCTCATGTGAAGTCACAGCACATGGGACTTCCTCTATCACAACCCTAATCACATTATATTTTGATTTCCTGTTTGAACTATTACCTTGGAGGGTAGGCACCATGTCTGTTACATTCAACATTTTAATCTCCAGTGTTTAGCCTAGTAATGAGTATATAATAGATACTCAATACTATTACATATAGATTGATGAATTATTGAAGTTAGTGTAAGAATTAATGAAAATACACAGCATTAATAATTTTAAAAACACATTTATTTAAATAAGGGTGCTAAAACAAAAAGGCCTTGCTGAAAAGAAAGAACACACAGCCAAAAAAGATATTTGTCCTCAAAGTTTGAATTAAGACTATTTTCTCCTGTTTCTGAAAAAATATTACAACCAAATAATTTTTTCCTGAAATAAATTACTTTAAAGGTGCATGAATTGGCCATTCCAAAATTATAACTTTCCCATTTGTTCTACATTTAATTCCTTTTTATGCAGAGTAATGTGTGTTTTGGTCACTCTGCACATCACTGTTATAACTGATTCTACATTTATAAAATAACCCTTCTATCTTTAACCAAGCTGTTCAAGTCATCAGGTTAAAAAGAAAAAAAGGAAATTTACATTTTTAAAAAGAGGTTCAAGACAGATTTTACCCTTTAGAATGTCATGAGTCCTTTTCCATTTCTCAATATCTTTAAAAATTCTTTTGATTTAAAAACAGATATTTTTCTACCAGTTTTACAGTTTTAACAGAAATTCTCTACTTGTTAACATGAGAAGTTTTTCTGAAAATTTTAAAAAACAGAACTCCATTTAAACATGAGATATATTTCCACCCGTAATATTTATTTATATGCCTATGCATTTATTACTTATTATTATAANTCTCAATATCTTTAAAAATTCTTTTGATTTAAAAACAGATATTTTTCTACCAGTTTTACAGTTTTAACAGAAATTCTCTACTTGTTAACATGAGAAGTTTTTCTGAAAATTTTAAAAAACAGAACTCCATTTAAACATGAGATATATTTCCACCCGTAATATTTATTTATATGCCTATGCATTTATTACTTATTATTATAAGAATCTGCCTGCAATGCAGGAGACCCAGGTTCAATCTCTGAGTCAGGAAGATCTCCTGGAGAAGCAAATAGCTACCCATGTCAATATTCTTGCCTTGATATTTCCATTGACAGAAGAACCTGGCGGGCTACAGTCCACGTGGTGGCAAAGAGTTGAACATAACTGAAAGACTAGTAACACTACGATAATAATATTATAATAATTAATGTAAAATTCAGTTATTTATTGCTAAGGGTTTTATATGCAAGGCTTATTTTAACCACCAGCAGCAATGGATATTATAAGAAATGTTTAAGTGTGCTTGAATGTGAATGTGAAGACCGCTCAGTCCTGTCCACTATTTGCGACCCCATGGATTGTAACTCACCAGGCTCTTTTGTCCGTGGAATTCTTCAGGCCAGAATACTGGAGTGGGTTGCCATTTCCTTCTCCTGGGAATCTTCCCAACTCAGGGATGGAACCCAAGTCTCTCACATTGCAGGTGGATTCTTTACCATCTGAGCTACCAGGGAAGCAAACATGTGCTTACTTAGGGCACCATCAATTCTTGAATAACTTCCTCCCAAAAGAGGATAGGGAAATTATTTAATATGTCATATTTTTTAAATGGCATATAATTTTACCATAGGGAAAATAAAAACTTTGTTCAACTCTCTTCATAAATCATAATTAATGGTTTAGAAATATTTTCATTTTTGAATTGCATATGAGGAAATTTAATAAACAAGTCAGTGTTCGAGGCCTCTAAACTTCTCAATTTGCCCCTATTTCTTACAACAGTGCTGAGATAACTAAGTCTCTAAAGTACTGATAAAGAAATGGAGATGTATACTACCAAAAGCCATTTATAAATTCAATATAATTCCTATCAAGATTCCAAAGCCACTTTTTACAGCAAAAGAAAAAAATACTTTTAAAGTTTATACGTAACCACAAAAGACCCTGAATAGCCAAAGATACCCCAGAAAGAAGAACAAAGCGGGAGGCATCATACTTCCTGATTTCATACTGAACTATGAAGCTATGGTCATCAAATGAGGATGGTACATAAAAACAGACAAATGAAGCAATGGTACAGAATTAACAGCCCAGAAAAAAACTCAAACACACACAATCAACCAATATTTGACAAAGTAACCAAGAATACTAAACAGAGAAAAATATTAGTCATTTCAACGAATAGTCTGGGATAAGGGGATATTCACATATAAAAGAATGGACTTATATCTTACATCACTCAAAAACTTAACTATAAATAAATGCTTAAATGTAAGACCTCTTAGAAGAAGGAAACCATAAACCTCCTAGAAGAAAACATAGAAACAAAGCTCCTTGAGATATGTCTTAGTAAGGATCTTTTGTATGTAATGCCTAAAAAACAAGTAACAAAATAAAAAATAAACAAGTGAAAGTACATCAAATAAAAACCTTCTGAACAGTGATAGAAACCAGCAACAAAGAGACAATCTATGGAATATTTTTAAAAATTTGCAAACCATACATCTGATAAAGGGTTAAAATTCATAATATCAATATTTGAAACAACTCAATGTGAAAAAAAAAAAGCCAAATAACTTAATTTAAAAAATGGGCAAAGGATCTGAATAAACAATAGAAATTTCTCCAGAGAAGATGTATAAAGGTCAACAGGTCCACGAAAATATGCTCTTTAGGAAAATGTAAATTAAAATGACAACATATCACCCCATGCCTGTTGGAATGACCGTCATCAAAAAGACAAGAAATAACAAATAATGGCATGGATGTGGAGAAAAGGGAGCTCTTGTGCACAGTTCATGGGATGGTAAACTGGTATGGCAACTAGGGAAAATAGGAAGGGGTATTCTCAAATAATAAAATCAGAACTATCACATGATCCAGCAATTTTACTACTGAGTATTTATCCAAAGGAAATAAAACCACTAAACTGAAAAAAAAAAATCTGCAACCACGTGTTCAAAGCATGATTAACTAACAATAGCTAAGTACAGAAACAAGAATCCATTGATGGATGATGAAAAAATCAAGCTGTAGAAAAAAACAAGGAAATCCTACCACATATAACAAGGATAAACCTTGAAGTTATAATACCTGTGCTAAGTGAAGTAAGTCAGACAGACTAATGTGGAATCTAAAAATAAACCAAAAACAAACACAGAAAGAGAGATTAGACAGTGTGCTTACTAGAGATTAAGAGTAGAAGTAGGAGAAACTGAAGGAAGGTGGTCAAAGGTACAAACCTCTAGTCATAAGATAAATAAATACTTGGGATTCAATGTAACACATAATACCTATAAATAGAACTTATATACAATGTATAGGAAAGTTGCTGAGAGTAAATCCTAACAGTTCTCATCACAAAGGGAAGTACTTTTTATTATTTAAAGAATAAAGAAATGAAGAAAAAAGAATAAAGAAATGTCCTCTTTATTTCTTTTTTATTATCGATTAGACATACCAAGGGAAAATTTCATGCAAAGATGGGCACAATAAAAGACAGATATGGTAGGGACTTAACAGAAGAAGAAAATATTAAGAAGGGGTGGCAAGAATACACAGAACTGTACAAGAAGATCTTCACGACCCAGATAATTATGATGGTGTGATCACTCACCTAGAGACAGACATCCTGGAATATGAAGTCAAATAGGACTTCGGAAGGATCACTATGAACAAAGCTAGTGGAGGTGATGAAATTCCAGTTGAGCTATTTCAAATCCTGAAATATAACACTGTGAAACAGCTGCAGTCAATATTCCAGCAAATTTGGAAAACTCCAGCAGTAGCTACAGGACTTGAAAAGGTCAATTTTCATTCCAATCTCANTTCTCCTGGCAATCTTGATTCCAGCTTGTGTTTCTTCCAGCCCAGCATTTCTCATGATGTACTTTGCATGGAAGTTAAATAAGCAGGGTGACACTATACAGCCTTGACGTACTCCTTTCCTATTTGGAACCAGTCTGTTTTTCCATGTCTAGTTCTAACTATTGCTTTCTGACCTGCATATACTAGTAAAGAGCAAAATGAGTATTTCAGGTGGAGAACAATGTGAAAGAATTATTCATGAACAAGTCTTGTTTTGTTATTAAAATGAGGAAACCCACACCTTGGGTGTAAAAAATGATGCATGAAAAATGTAAATAGTTTAAATATACTCTATTAAATATCAGTATATTTAGATTCTTGGACACAAACTAAGCAATTGACCCAAGAGACAACAAAGAATAATTATTTTTCTTAAGCACAATAGTGACCAAAGACAATTAAAAAAAAATAAAATTACTAGTGAATGTATTAGAGAAAGGTATTATTAGATTTAAGGAGATCACTTAAGGGGCTTCCCTAGTGGCTCAGTTGGTAAAGAATCCACCTGCAATTCAGGAAACCCTGGTTTGATTCCTGGGTCAGGAAGATCTGCTGGAGAAGGGATAGGCTAATCACTCCAGTATTCTTTGGTTTCCCTTGTCGCTAGCTGGTAAAGAATCTACCTGCAATGCAGGAGACCTAGGTTCAATCCCTGGGTTGGGAAGATCCCTTGAAGAAGGGAAAAGCTACACACTCCAGTATTCTGGCCTAGAGAATTCCACAGACTAAGTTGCAAAGAATCGGACATGACTGAGCAACTTTGACCAAGCAATACCAAAGTAATATAGGTAGGCCAAATCATGTATTTTGTTAGTAGTGCTTCTTAATTAGATCCAAGTTTTCAAGCCTAGTTATCTTAGATTGAAATGGCAGAGAAGATAACCAAAAGACATCTAGTATGTCGTAACAGGAATTCACACAGTAGTCCTAACTCACCTTGGGCTTATTTATTACCATAGGTTTCTTGGTTCTTCATATTTTCTCCTTCCATCTCTATATCTCTTTTCTTGCCCAAATTCTCCTATTTTTACATTGAAGGACTGTGTAAACTCTTTCATGATCATTCAAGTCAATGATATTGTGATATTAGTCCTATTCACCAAATATCTACCAATTCAGACTCCTTCCAGGCAAATAGCAGGCATATAAAAGGAACACATATTCACTTTTCCCTGAAGATAGTTATGGCCACATAGTTTGAATTGGACAATAAAATGTGTGTCACAAGAGGGTGGAGTTTTTTAAGAGATAAAATTCAGTGCTGCATAACTTTCACTCTGACATTTTAGATTGAAATTTTCAATAGGCTGTGTCCCTAAAAAGGAATACAATATATTTAAGAAACTAAATAAATAAATAGTCTGACCTGCCTCTTGAGAAATCTGTATGCAGGTCAGGAAGCAACAGTTAGAACTGGACATGGAACAACAGACTGGTTCCTAATTGGGAAAGGAGTATGTCAAGGCTGTATAGTGTCACCTGGCTTATTTAACTTGTATGCAGAGTACATCAAGAGAAATGCTGGACTGAAAGAAGTACAAGCTGGAATCAAGATTGCTGGGAGAAATATCAATAACCTCAGATATGCAGATGATACCACCCTTACAGCAGAAAGCAAAGAAGAACTAAAGAGCCTCCTGATGAAAGTGAAAGAGAAGAGTGAAAATGTTGGCTTAAAACTGAACATTCAGAAAACTAAGATCGTGGCATCTGATCCCATCAATTCATGGAAAACAGATGGGGAAACAATAAAAACGGTGGCTGACTTTATTTTGGGGGACTCCAAAATCACTGCAGATGGGGACTGCAGTCATAAAACTAAAAGACGCTTGCTCCTTGGAAGGAAAGTTATGACCAACCTAAACAGCATATTAAAAACCAGAGACATTACTTTGCCAACAAAGATACGTCTAGTCAAAATTATGGCTTTTCCATAATTTCCATAGCCACATATGGATGTGAGAGTTGGACTGTGAAGAAAGCTGAGCACTGAAGAATTGATGCTTTTGAACTGTGGTGTTGGAGAAGACTCTTGAGATTCCCTTGAACTGCGTGGAGATCCAACCAGTCTATCCTCAAGGAAATCAGTCCTGAATATTCATTGGAAGGACTGATGCTGAAGCTGAAACTCCAATACTTTGGCCACCTGATGCAAAAAACTGACTCATTGGAAAAGACCCTGATGCTGGGAAAGATTGAAGGCAGGAGAAGGGGACGACAGAGGATGAGATGGTTGGATGGCATCACCGACTCAATGGACATGAGTTTGAGTCAACTCCAGGAGTTGGTGATGGACAAGGAGGCCTGGCATGCTGCAGTCCCTGGAGTCACAGAGTCGGACACGACTGAGTGACTGATCTGAACTGAACTGAACTGAACTTTCTAAAAGAGAAAGCCAAAACCTTGGTGAGTTCACTGATGAATTCTACCAAACTCTTAAAGAAGAAATAAAATCAGTGGTGTGTATAAACCCCTCTCCTCCTTCCTCCAGTACAACCACATGGCCGTTTGTAATGACTCTCTTATCTCTTGTATTGTGAAAATATACAGCATAAGCCCACACAAATAGTAGATGTTTAACAAACTTTTGTTTGTTTGTTTTCTTTTCTTGAGTGGCTAAGATATCCCATCAGCAGTTAAAATATTGGAACCTGAGCTTGACAGGTGATTGGTACTAAGAATTTCTATTGTGATGTCACAAATATTAGCTCTTATTTCATTATGTGTTGAATTTTCTGGCGTTATGCTAACCAGAGCCCATAATTACAAACTATTTACCAAATGAATCAGTAAAAGTAATTTTCAATATTTCATTAGGTAAAGCTTGTTTCATTTTGAATCATTACCCGTAGGAACTAAGATAATGCTAGCCATAGGTTTATTTTTATTATTTATTTCAATGATGTCATTCATTTGGTTGAATTCATCAAGCATTTCTGTGTTCATAGCATCTGTGTTCTGTGGGGAGAGACCACAAAAAGTAAGATATGAAGCAGTTATGGCTCTTCCATCCAAGAGGATTAAAAAGTATGACATAGGGTGAAAGAAGGTCATATTAAATTGATAATGCTTGGAATTATATGATGAAGGTATTTGGGAAGTGTAGAGAACTGGGACTAGAATTTAACTAATAGGAAATGTTCAGCTTTTCAATAGACATCTTACAGAAATCTCTAAAAGGAATAAAGACTTTACAGTAATGCTAGATACCGAAACTCAATTACAACCTAAAATGTACACAGCATTATCAAGGAAAGATGAGCACATATATTGTCTCTTTACATAATTCCCATTGCAGGCAAGCTGATCATCTCCATATGCCTGTAATTATCCATAATAATTTCACATTTCATCTGATTAATTCTTCTGCTTCTCTACATACAAACACATAATGATATGGACCTCTCTTTCCTTGCACATTATTCTAATTATTGTTTCATTTTATATCATAATGTAATGAAAATGGAGCATTCAATCAAGGGATTATTGCTCCTACTTTGAAGAGAACATTATTAATTATGTAGTATCAAGACTGCCACTTCAGGGCCATGCAAAAGGTTGCCTAATTACCCAGTGATTTCAGGACAATTTACACTGTCAATCTGAGTAAAAAATAAATACATAAAATAAGGTTGGGCTTTCTCTCTTCCTTCCCCCCGCCACCCCCCCATTTGCTTTTTCCTCTATCTTCCTCATTGATATACTTGGTTTACAGATGCAAATAAATTCATTTGGCAATTCTATAAATTTGTCAGGCCAGGCTGGGTTTTATTCTACATTTTAAAAAGTGTTTATTTTACACACTACCCCACCTCACTGTTTCCATAAAAGGTAATCCTATTATTCTATTTACTGGCCACATTTCTGGAAAGACTAACCTGGAATAATATTTAATGCTTTAATTTTCCAAAACTCTCCAAACACAATCTGTTACTTAAAATCTTTTATTTGCTAAAGCTAAAGTTAAGGAAATTTTAAAAGTGCATTAGTGTATTCTGAAAAACTGATAGGATGTAAAGCATATTGGAAACTTTGCTAATATGGGGCATCAAGCACCAGTTTCAGAGATTAGCACCATGTTTCCAATTCTAATTCCTATAAACAACTATGCAGTAAACAATCAGAGCTAAAATTCCCACACTTATGCAATCATTCTCACTCTTTATGAAATTAAAATTTTGCCAAGAGCAGCTGAGATAGCCACTAGGGTAAAAAATGTGTAGCTGACTAGAGGATTAAATTTGATGACAATTCAAAAATAACTGACATCAAGCTACATATATTATCCTAAAACACAGTACCAGCATTGTCAGTTTCCAGTGTGAGTTTTAGTACTGGAAGGGATTGGTGTCGGATCAGCAAAGGATAGGAAAAGGAGAGTGTATTGTGGTGAAATTTATGAACCAGTTCTCCAGAAAAATGTGAATATACACATACAAATAAAAGCTTTAGTAAACTTTACTTAAAACTTTAGTAAGCTTTACTTAAAACCTTTAAGTAAACTTAGTGTATAACATTTTTCATTTACATCTTACTCTGGAATTAAATACAATGATACAATACTTGCTTTCTAAAAATTATTTATTTTTCCTCTTATCAACTCTGAAACTGTTTAAGTTGTTGTTCAGTGACTCAGTCGTGTCCAACCCTTCGTGACCCCATTGGACACCAGGCTTGTTTAAGTGCAAACAGGATTTTATCTTTCTGAAAGACTTGAAGGGATTGACATGGAGGCACAGAGCTCTAATTTTCCTCCAGAATACTTGGTCAGTTTACTAACCCAGTATTCTTGGAGTTCATTCTTGCAATTATATTTGTAATAAAATATTTCATTTTCTCTAGTTTTTCAGAGTTTAGAGCTTGGTTTGTTTTTTCATATATAACTTAATACCAATATTAAGTTAATATTAATAACTTCATATAATAACTTAATATAACTTAAAACTTGCTCTATTATTTTTTTCTTGATAGACTTAACTGTCTTACATTTTCAAAGAAATAATGATATTTAAAATGTGATCGCTATTTTTTCAGTTCAGTAACATTTGTTTTTATCTTCGCTGTGCTCTTTCTTCAGGTTCCTTTGTTTTGTTGATCATTTTTCTAACCATTTAAGATAATTAGATAATTTAATTAAAATTTTTTAATTAATATAAATATTTCAGCTATAAAAATATCCCCCTGAAGGCTGTTTTACTTAATTTACACTCAATTTACAAAGTGTTAATTATGACATGTCTATTATTATTTACAAAGTATATGCAATTTAGGATTGATTTTTCTTTCTTGCCACAAAAAATATAATCATTAAGGGCAGTTTGTGTTTTTTAATATTTATTTTTCTGATATTCTTGTTTCCTTGGTTTCTATTAAAGATTCAATTTTTAACTTTTCTAATCCATTGCTGCTGCTGCTGCTGCTGCTGCTGCTGTTAAGTCGCTTCAGTCGTGACTGACTCTGTGCGATCCCATAGATGCCAGCCCACCAGGCTCCCCCGTCCCTGGGATTCTCCAGGCAAGAACGCTGGAGTAGATTGCCATTTCCTTCTCCAATGCAGGAAAGCAAAAAATGAAAGTGAAGTCACTCAGTCGTGCCAACATGTTGGTTACTCAGTCATGTTCAACTCTTTGCAATCCCATGAACTGTAACCCACCAGGCTCCTCTGTCCATAGAATTTTCCAGCTAAGAATACTGGAGTGGATTGCCATTCCCTTCTCCAGAGGATGTTCCCAACCCAGGGATCGAACCTGGGTCTCCTGCATTGCAGGCAGATTCTTTACCATCTTAGCCAACACTGAAGTTTTATAAAGTTCCATTAGCCCTTGAAAAGAAAGTTCACTTCTGTTTTCAGGATAAGAATTAATTTATGTCTTTTGGAAATATTCTATTATGTATATGTTTTATAGTCCTTTTGTCTAACTCTGTTTCTATCTCTATAAAACATTTTCATTATCATAATAAATAATTACCATGTAAATTACCATGAAAATAGAACCTTGTTTAGAATTACACCCTTATTATGAGAAACTTAACACTAAGGATACTTTCTTTATCTTTCCTTCATATTCATTTTATTTTTCCTTGGCTAGTACTAGACATCCCCATTTCCTTAATTTACAGTCTTATTGTTCTGAATATTTTTTTCTGTGTTCAATCTTACGGAAATATAATATAAATATAATGTTGAAAAATAAGGTAGAAAAATAAGGTAGAATTTCATATTATCTGACCACTGTGGGTTATCATAGAATGTTGTCTCTCTTTCAGTCACCACGCTTTACCAAGCCAGGCTAAGATTGTAGATAGGCAGCTCAGTCTCCTAGGTGTTTCCCACTGAACATGAATTCAACAGGAATTCTGTCAGGAAAGGCAATCTCCTATATGTAATTTTTGGATTTTTACTTGGCCACAAAAGAATGGGCCTTGGGACAGGAACACTTCTTTCAGTTCAGTTCAGTTCAGTTCAATCTCTCAGTCATGTCCGACTCTTTGCAATCCCATGAATTGCAGCACACCAGGCCTCCCTGGAAAAGCATCAGAGTCTTTTCCAATGAGTCAGCCGTGACTCTGATGCTGGGAGGTATTGGGGGCAGGAGGAGAAGGGGATGATATAGGATTAGATGGCTGGATGGCATTACCGACTCAATGGACATGATTTTGAGTAGACTCTGGGAGTTGGTGATGGACAGGGAGGCCTGGCATGCTGCCATTCATGGGGTCGCAGAGTCAGACACGACTGAGAGATTTAACTGAACTGAAAGAAATGTTCCTGTCCCAAAGCCCATTCTTATGTGGCCAAATAGAAATACCAAGAGATAAAGAGACCTCACACCATGTGCTAAATTTATCACGTCATGTGGGAATAGCTTTCGCAGTTCAGACTCAATGTGTACTTTGTTGTTTAAGCATGTGCCTCATATGGCACCTGCCCCACCCCACTACTATATCCATTCCATGCCAGAGGGAGACAGGATCCTTTTGCTGCAGGACAAGAAGTATTCCTGCAAGTTAACTAACTGCCTTGTGTCCACTGTTGGGAGAGACCTGCTGGCCATGTTGGACCAATACCCACTAATGAAGCTAATCTTGCTCTGTCTCTTGTCTGTGTGAGTAAATCATCATTCTATCCAGTACTTAATTGTCTTGTATTTTCTCTGGCACCTTCAATATCAAATGCAGTGGACAGAAGTGTTTAAACTTCTACTCGCAATAAGCCACAAATGCCACTTGCTTGACAAGTTCATGAACACCCATTACCTTAAAGTGCTGGTTCTGTTGACTTTCTTGTGCACATTCCCTTAACATATACTAGATAAGCTATAAGTATTCACTGAACAGAACAATATGCAAAGGAACACATGAGGTAGAGATTAAAAAATGTTCATGATTAAGGTTTTCTGCAAAGGGCAGTATTTATTAATTTTATGCTTGAAGAAAAAATTTTCATTAAAAACTTACTACAACTGAGTTAATAAATGTCATTTTTGAAAGTTATGTATTTATAATTGCAGTCACTTACTATAATTATGCATCACTTGCTTTGAGAAAGGACAAGCAGTTTTGAACTGTATGGCAAATGATACCTGATATAAGCAATTCAGAACTGGGTAACTCTTTAATAGTCTAAGAGCTATAATAAATACTTCAAGTAATATTTTATCAGTATGGAAATAATTATCCAATTAGTAGTAATGCACTACTACAAAATGACAAGGGTTTATAAAAAAGTATGTGCTTCACAATTTGTAGGATAAACTCTGGAGGTTAAAGGAAGGGAAAAGTGATAATATTAATAAAGAACTTCTAAATAATCCATTAAAATTGTTTCAAATACACTTTAAAGTCCTACAATATGTGGTACTATTATTTTAAAAATTGATGAAAATATATAGACTTGATTTTTAATTTATTTGTATAGATTACCATAAAATATGTATATAATCTCTTTTCATTACTTTTTCAGAAGCACATACTTTTAAGCCAAAAGTGAGTATATCAGAAAAAAGAGGAGCTAGCAGTACAAACCTGGAGAAAGATGTTTACTCCTTGGAAGGAAATTTATGGCCAACCTAGATAACATATTGAAAAGCAGAGACATTACTTTGACAACAAAGGTCTGTCTAGTCAAGGCTGTGGTGGTTTTTCCAGTGATCACGTATGGATGTGAGAGTTGGACTGTGAAGAAAGCTGAGAAGCATCCGAAGAATTGATGCTTTTGAACTGCGGTGCTGGAGAAGACTCTTGAGAGTCCCTTGGACTGCAAGGAGACGCAACCAGTCCATTCTAAAGGAGATCAGTCCTGGGTATTCATTGGAAGGAATGATGCTAAAGCTGAAACTCCAGTACTTTGGCCACCTCATGCAAAGAGATGATTCATGGGAAAAGACTCTGATGCTGGGAGGGATTGGGAGCAGGAGGAGAAGGGGACAACAGAGGATGAGTTGGCTGGATGGCATCACTGACTCAATGGACATGAGTTTGAGTGAACTCCAGGAGATGGTGATGGACAGGGAGGCCTGGAGTGCTGCAATTCATGGGGCTCAAAGAGTCAGACATGACTGAGCGACTGAACTGAGAAATACAAAGATATGAATTAACAGAATTCCAAGCAAAAAAAAGAAAAAGCACTAACTTTGTAATTAACTTGGTGCATACTATTTTCCCAATATTTGTATTTGCCAAAGACAAATACAAAATTAATTGTATAACTTGGTTCCCAAAAAAAAGGAAATTATGTACAGTTTTATAAGGATATGTAGTACTATGCGAATAGAGCATTTCTTTTTTTAATTCACATATATATTTGATATAATCTGTAGACTTTTATAAGTATAATTATCATCTTAAAGTTATCCTCTACTCTAAGTTTCCAAGAGTTGCTTATGAATGAGTATTGAATTATATCAAATTATTTCTCTGAATATTTTGAAAGAATTATATATTATTATATTAATATATTATACTGCATTGATAGATTTTCAAATAGTAAGCCATAAGCAATTCCTAAAATACTGCTTCCTTGATTCTTGATGTAACAGCCTCTGTAAATCAGTGTTTTATTGGCTGATATTTGATTAGGATTTTTACTTCAAAGTTTGTTAATGAGACCATATTTTTATTTTCATGGACTTGTCAAGTTTTGACATCAAAGCAATGCTAATTTCATAAAGAGTTGAGAAATATCATACTTTCAAGAATACTTGACGTTTTAATGATAGCCTCTCTGTTGAGTGACCATGTGTTTGTCCTGGTCTGACCAATTTGTCAAAATTTATACCTATAGACATCAATTATTGTGTATTAACTGAGTAACTACTTTTACTATCAAAAATTACAGTATAAAAATAAAACACATTACCATCATTCCATATATCCATTTAACCTTTTATGTTTTTTATCTTTATGTTTCTTCAAATCTCAGTCGATATTTTCTTTTGACCCATGTCCCAGTTCACAGACTTTCTCTCTTTTACCTGTATGGAAACTGTGGTTTAACTCAATGATTTAGTTCTTAAATTAAATTATAGTATTTTTCATTACATATTCATTAACAATTTATATTTACTTCTTAAAATATTTTATACTTCTTATAAATCTCAATAACATTTCTTATTATTTACTCTGAATATCTACATTTCTTAGATTCTCTATAGGTCTTTTCTGTTGTCTGTTGTCTCCTTGCTTTTCAGTGATATGTCACTGCCTCCTGAAATTATTTTTAATAATTATTTTTAATTGCACACTAGAAAATGTGCATAAAATATTACAAAGCTAAATTAATATCAACTGATTTCTTTCAGAGAGAACTTATATCTGCCTCTGATAAGTGACTAAGCTAGGGAAACCAGCACTTTCAAAACACCTTAATTCCATCAGCTTGAGACAATTTACATCTGAGTCAGTCTCTTTGAAGTCCATCTATTTCTATTTATTCTCACTTCAAAAGTTTTAATATTTTAGTATTTTTAACCAAATGTTGTTTACCAAAGCTATCCTCTCCTTGGAAAACTCTCAATACCAAATTTGTATTTCATGAAGATCCTTGAGTTTGCCTAGTTAATTCAGGAAAAAACTGGGGGAGGGAGATGTCTCAAGCTTGAAAATTAACATGAAACAGTTTAAGAGGAATTTTCTTTTTCTTTCATGAAAAGTCCTAAATTCTCTACAATATACCTATTTTCATATTATTATATTTCTACATGTAAAATAGGTTAAAAATACAGGTTTGGATATAAGTGAATATTAATGACATTAGTTTGCACATATCATTTTAAAAGGTAAATTTACCTATTCTGTATAGTTGACCAAAGGCACTATAATGGTTAATTAGGTCTAGTTGTAGACCTAGATGTACATTTAGAATTTATTTCTATCATGTCCTTCATAAGACTTCCAGCAACAAAATAACTTTAAGTATGTAATAACTTCTACAAAATAAAAATAAGCACACAAACATTAAAACCCAAAACAGGGACTCTTATTTATTTTGCTTTCTTAAAAATAAAACCTCAAGGACAAAAATACTACCTTAAGAAGCATAAATATTCAGTGATTTAAGGCTTTTATAGACTTGATTATTTTAATAGTACCCACATAATCTTTTTCATATCATTTACATAATCTGTGTGACCCATAAAAATATTACATATTCTCATGTGTTCTATAAGCAACCTTATCAATCTAATTTGAAAGTAGATCTATGTTCACCAATAAGATATTCAGGCATTCCTTGGGTAATATATACACAATAATCACATAAAATTGATTCTGTGATTTCCCAATACACTGCTGTCAATGTGTAGCTAGGGAAAAGCAAAAACTAGTTGTCAGGTCCAAATGAAGAAGACACCTCAACTCCTATAGTACATTTCATTATTTACACATTTCACTGGGCAATTGCCATCCTTGACCAACCATGGAAGCTTCCTTCCATCAGAGGGAACTTTACAATTCTGCTGCTGCTGCTGCTGCTGCTGCTGCTACTAAGTCGCTTCAGTCGTGTCTGATTCTGTGTGACCCCATAGACGGCAGCTTACTAGGCTCCCTCATCCCTGGGATTCTCCAGGCAAGAACACTGGAGTGGGTTGCCATTTCCTTCTGCAATGCGTGAAAGTGAAGTTGCTCAGTCGTGTCCAATTCTTAGCGACCCCATGGACTGCAGCCTACCAGGCTCCTCCATCCATGGGATTTTCCAGACAAGAGTACTGGAGTGGGGTGCCATTGCCTTCTCTGTACAATTCTGCTAATATTGTGGAAAATGTGCTGCTGCTAGCCACTCAGATATCACAAGCAGGAGGAGCTTCAGTGGGACTTTCATCGCTGTATATGAATTACTACAAGATTTTCCAAAGCCTATATTTTTGCCATTAATATTATCAAGTTGTAGTGAAGTCATTATCTTCTACACTATAGCTTAGATGATGGTGTTAATCTTTCAAGCCTAACAAAATAGTACTTTTATAAATCAAGTATAGTCCAGAAATGACACCAACTATTGAATTATAGATGTTCAGTTCAGTTCAGCAGTTACTCAGTCATGTCCAACTCTTTGCGACCCCATGGACTACAGCATGCCAGTCTTCCCTGTCCATCACCAATTCCTTGAGCCTACTCAAACTCATGTCCATTGAGTCGGTGATGCCATCCAACCATCTCATCTTCTGCCATCCCCTTCTCCTCCCGCCTTCAATCTTTCTCAGCACCAGGGTCTTTTCCAATGAGCTGGTTTTTTGCACCAGGTGACCAAATTATTGGAGTTTCAGCTTCAGCATCAGTCCTTCCAATGAATATTCAGGACTTATTTCCTTTAGGTTGACAGGCTGGATCTCCTTGCAGGCCAAGAGACTCTCAAGAGTCTTCTCCAACACTGCAATTCAAAAGCATCAATTCTTTGGCGCTCAGCTTTCCTTATAGTCCAAATGTCACATCCATATACGACTACTGGAAAAACCATAGCTTTGACTAGATGGACCTTTGTTGGTAAAGTAATGTCTCTCCTTTTTAATAAGCTGTTTAGGTTTGTCATAACTTTCCTTCCAAGGAGCAAGCATCTTTTAATTTCATGACTGCAGTCACCATCGGCACTAATTTTGGAGCCCCCAAAATAAAGTCTCTCACTGTTTCCATTGTTTTGCCATCTATTTTCCATGAAATGATGGGACCAGATGCCATGATCTTAGTTTTCTGAACGTGAGTTTTAAGCCAACTTTTTCACTAGGATCAGAGAATTAAAGTAAAGAGACCAGGAACCAATATGTTTGCACAGAGAATGGATATATCAGGCATTTAATATAATATTACCTTAATGAATTCATATAACACACTGTGTAAAGTACACATAATATCCATTTTATATATGAATATCCTGAGGCTTACAAGAGTTAAATGACATTGCAGAAATTACAGGTAATTACCGGCAAACTCAATATTTTAACTCAGGTTTGAATGACTCAAATCTGTGAAGGTTTCTGTTTCAAATAGCTCTTTCACTGAATGATCTGTTTAAGCACTGATATAAATAATCCATGTATCACACATTTTCAAATTATTAGCATTCAGTAGAATATGAATATACTGATTACTCTAAATGCATACTGATAATTCAATAGGCAATTTAGGATTTTAGAGAACCTCAGGTTCATCTTTTTAAACAGAAGTAATTAAGGCTTATACATACATGTAGGACAATTCTGACAAAGCTTTGTAATTGGGCAGATTCTGTTTAATACGATTCTGCTTTACCTAGAAATAAATATCTCTACAACCCTAATTTTGAACATTACAAAAGCTCCATGGTTATTGATACAAAGCTTTGAGACAGTGACCTGGAGCCCAAAGAAGAAATGCCATTGAAACAATACAACTGATTGATCAGAAAGTATTTAAAATTCCCTGTTATTTCCACAAGGGCCCAATCACACTGAGAACCAGTGGATGTAGAAAACTTTCTGGGCTTGCAGCCTTGAACATGAGAATTACAGTCACACATGTGGTTATTATTAAAACTGGCTACAAATCAACTCTGAATCTACACATTTTGTTCAATTTTAACTTAGACTTTTTTTAATATTGTTAATTTTCCTAGTTCTGTAATAATATTATATTAATATGTGAATGAGAAAGAAAGAAAGATTTTTAAGTATTTTCCTTTAAGTAACTTGACAAACTTGTAAGTGTTCTTTTCAGTTCAGTTGTTCAGTTGCGTCTCACTCTGTGACCCCGTGAATCGCAGCATGCCCGGCCTCCCTGTCCATCACCAACTCCTGGAGTCCACCCAAATTCATGTGCATCAGAGCCGGTGATGCCAGCCAACCATCTCATCCTCTGTCAACCTTTCTCTCCTTCCCCAAATTCCTCCCAGCATCAAGGTATTTTCCAATGAGTCAACTCTTTGCATGTGCTGGCCAAAGTATTGGAGTTTCAGCCTCAGCATCAGTACTTCAAATGAATACCCAGGACTGGTCTCCATTAGGATGGACTGGTTGGATCTCCTTGCAGTCTAAGGGACACTCAAGAGTCTTTTCCAACACCACAGTTCAAAAGCATCAATTCTTTAGTGCTCAGCTTTCTTCACAGTCCAACTCTCACATCAATATATGACTACTGGAAAAACCATAGCCTTGACTAGACAGACATTTGTCCATCTGGGGACTGAAACACAAAGTAAGAAGTCAAGAAACACCTGGAGTAACAGACAAATTTTGCCTTGGAGTACAGATGAAGCAGGGCAAAGGCTACTAAATTTTGCCAACAGAACGCACTGGTCACAGCAAACACCCTCTTCCAAAAACACAAGAGAAGACTCTACACATGGACATCACCAGATGGGCAGCACCGAAATCAGATTGATTATATTCTTTGCAGCCAAAGATGGAGAAGCTCTATACAGCCAGCAAAAACAGGACAGGGAGCTGACTGTGGATCAGATCATGAACTTCTTATTGCCAAATTCAGACTTAAATTGAAGACAGTAGGGAAAACCACTAGACCATTCAGGTATGACATAAATCAAATCCCTTATGATTATACAGTGGAAGTGAGAAATAGATTGAAGGGCCTAGATTTGATAGAAAGAGCACCTGATGAACTATGGACGGAGATTCATGACATTGTACAGGAGACAGGGATCAAGACCATTCCCATAGAAAAGAAATGCAAAAAAGCAAAATGGCTGTCTGAGGAGGACTTACAAATAGCTGTGAAAAGAAAAGAAGTGAAAAGCAAAGGCGAAAAGGAAAGATATTCCCATTTGAAAGCAGAGTTCCAAAGAATAGCAAGGAGAGATAAAAAAAGCCTCCCTCAATTATTAATGCAAACAAATAGAGNTGCAAAAAAGCAAAATGGCTGTCTGAGGAGGACTTACAAATAGCTGTGAAAAGAAAAGAAGTGAAAAGCAAAGGCGAAAAGGAAAGATATTCCCATTTGAAAGCAGAGTTCCAAAGAATAGCAAGGAGAGATAAAAAAAGCCTCCCTCAATTATTAATGCAAACAAATAGAGGAAAACAACAGAATGGGGAAGACTAGAGATCTCTTCAAGAAAATCAGAGATACCAGGGGAACATTTCATGCAAAGATTGGTTCAATAAAGGACAGAAATGGTATGGACCTAAGAGAAGCAGAAGATATTAAGAAGAGATGGCAAGAATACAGAGAAGAACTATATGAAAAAGATATTCATGACACAGATAATCACGATGGTGTGATCACTCACCTAGAGCCAGACATCCTGGAATGTGAAGTCAGGTGGGNTATCATAAGTGAAACGAATCGCCAGTCTAGGTTCAATGCAGGATGCAGGATGCTTGGGACTGATGCATGCGGATGATCCGGGGAGATGGTGTGGGGTTGGGGGGGGTGTCGGGATTGGGAGCTCATATACACTCGTGGTTGATTCATGTTAATGTATGGCAAAACGAATACAGTATTGTAAAGCAAAACAAACTAAAAAATAAAAAAAAGAAATACTAAATATTTTAGAACTGTTTTTTAAAAAATTACAACACTCTGAAAAGTCATCTTTTCCTACACCATGATTTGAATAAAAGCAACAAGATAGCTTACTAAAAGAATTTCCCAAATGCTATACATTGAATACAGAAATCAGAATTAACTGTACCCAGAACTGCCTCACTCATGCTCCTTTATCTGTTCCTCTCATTTCTTGTAGTTAACTATTTGTGAAAACCTTAGTGTGTGTACAATAAAGATTTATTTACTTTGGTTTTATCCATTTCACTATCAATCCATTTTGAATTGCAAATAGACTAGTGTGAGAAAAAAAAGAAAAGTTAGAGATCACAAAACAAATATAAAAACAGACTCCTGAGAAGATGGGGGTCTGTTATTCTATTCTAGAATAGAATATTCTAGAATATTCCATATTCTATTCATGAAGTTGACCTGCCCATTTCCTACTTTGGTATCTTTTAAAAATCAACTGGAGACTTTTTGTTGGTTAAACCATCTAGTCAAGGCTATGGTTTTTCCAGTAGTCATGTATGGATGTGAGAGTTGGACAGTGAAGAAGGCTGAGTTCCAAAGAATTGATGCTTTTGAACTGTGGTGTTGGAGAAGACTCTTGAGAGTCCCTTGGGCTGAAAGGAGATCCAACCAGTCCATCTTGAAGGAGATCAACCCTGGGATTTCTTTGGAAGGAATGGTGCTAAAGCTGAAGCTCCAGTACTTTGGCCACCTCATGCGAAATGTTGACTCATTGGAAAAGACTCTGATGCTGGGAGGGATTAGGGGCAAAAGGAGAAGGGGACGACAGAGGATGAGATGGCTGGATGGCATCACTGACTAGATGGGCGTGAGTCTGAGTGAACTCCGGGAGTTGGTGATGGACAGGGAGGCCTGGCGTGCTGCGATTCACGGGGTCGCAAAGAGTCGGACACGACTGAGTGACTGAACTGAACTGAACTGAAAAGTCACTGATTTGATACAATCAAGAATATGGATTTTATAAGGTAGCTAGTGGCTTTATACTTATTGAATCTAATTTATTCCATTTATAATGACAGTAAACCAAACCTGTTCTCAATGAAGGAATACTTCTTTAGCTTAATTGATAATAAAATGACAACTTCATACATTTAAAGGTTATTAAATTAAATTATCCTTCTAATGAATATACTCATAACAGAAAAAGAGAACCTTGGAAATGTTCATTGCAACATAAATCTGTTAACCTTTGATGTTTAACATTTTATTCCTTGTTATCTTATTACTAAATGGTTTAAATTTTGAACTACTGTAACCCACAAGCATCTTAATACTATTTCAAAATCAGAATGCAAATTTGTTGTAACACAATGATTTCCATTGAAATTTGTTGAATTTGTCTACAAATTTGACAAATTTGTTGATTTGTTACATTGAAATTTGTCATAAACACTGCAAGAAATAACAGTATTAAAAGACAGTTGGACCCAAATGTAAAATTCTTCAGTAATTAGAAATAACAATCAAGAAAACTAAAGGAAACTGTGGAAAAAGCAAAAAGCCTTCTGTAGAAGCAAACCTATCTTGTATAATTTCATTTTGGCTTTATTTTGATTTAACCACTTTAAAGACAATAAATTTGTACTAGTTCATTGCATGACAAACCTTAGGCAATGTTTCTTTAATACAGACTATCTTAATTTTAAGAATAGGCAGTCCTGAAGAACAGTGGACGACATCAATGGGAGCTGAAACAAGATCACTTGGAAGTAGAATGCTTATCCACAAGAGATAAGTAAATTATTCTTTAAAGAGATAATAGAATTGAATAATTCAAAGTTAATTATACTTGGGATTCTACTGCTAAGGAACATTTAATTCTATTCTATGGAATATTTTGATACTTTTATATTTTTCAATTAAATATAAACCTTGATTGGAAAATTCATTATTCCACAAAATATTTGCCTTAAAGTATGTTACCAATTTGCTCTTTCCAATTATTGCTATTGATTTTAAGTTTCAGAGATTTTTCTTGGGTCCAGATATTTCTCAGCCAACATTTTGTCTTTATTTTTTTAGATGACATTTATATGAATCTATTACTGTCTATGGCAATAGTTCTGTTGATTACAACTGTTTTGTGGGGGTGGGGGTAAGATATAACTTTGGGGTATTTTATAGGTAATGTAATTAGTTTAATAATTTTAGAATGATCCAGTTTTCACCTATTTATGTTATGACCTTAAAAAAATCAGAAGATTGCCAATTTTATCTTTACTTCCTGATGGATATTAGGTAGCCTACTTTTAAAGCAGAATATGTCACACAAGTGAAATGACTAATGGGATGAAATTGGCATTAAGAGAAACATGACATCTAAGAGACATATTATACAAATGCAATTTATAACCAACTTCAAAACTACAAAGTATGTTCCTCTCAAATATGTAAGGAATGTACCTGATGTACAACTGTAGCTGTCAAAATGACTAAAGATTTTCAAAATTAGCCTGTCATTGTTCTAATCCTCCACATCTTACAACCTTGCTATTCACAGTGTAGTTCAAGAACCAGCAGCAAAGAAAGACACATTACCTGGGAACTGGCTCTACTTGAAGAAGCTCAGTTCCCACTCAAGACTTTGATTTGGAATCCACATATTCACAGATCTCGAGGTGATTTTCCAGTATATTAAATTTTGAAAAACACTAGACTTTCTTAGACTCTTTATTAGAAATAAGCAACATATATTGCTTGCAGGGCCTATTCTCATGATCACTTTCTCTATACTAAATGGGTCAAATAACAGAAACCAATATTCCAAAGTCTATAAGTTGTCTGACTCTCTTAGCTACCAGTACTTTAGGGCACTGAGTTTGCAAAAATATCTCTGTAACAGCCACTAGGTCTGTTGCTTCTGACAGCATTCTGATGCCTAGGATGATGGCATCAATAGACAGAATTGTATGGGTAAGACATCTAGGCATTCTAAAGAGAAAAGAACCCAAAATTTAGTGAATATATTGGATTTAAGCTTTTTAAAAGTAAACTACATTAAATATAAACTTGTGCTATAATAAAAGCATAGTTAATACCAATATATTTGCATAATTTTGAAATATTGATAAATTTATTTAATACTTATCATGCACAGATAGTTGTAAGCACTTTTACATATATTAGTCAATTAATTCTTATAGGTATCTGATGATGAAGGTATCATAATTGTTTTTTTGTAATAAAAGAATGAAAGCTAAGAAAAATTAAGTGGCTTTTCCAAAGTGACACAACTAGAAAGTAATGGACAAGGATTCAAACCAGTAACTTACGTCTAAGTCAGCATAATGTGAAATTTAAAGAATTTTAAAATTTTAGAAAAGTCATGTAACATGAAATTTCAATTTTACCTCATTCTGTACATTAACTTTTGTGTGAGTTGCTCATTTGTATTCAGGAAGGTTTTAAAGGACAGGAGAAGTCCCTGGTCCAGACATAGAAAAGAAGCTACCAAGATCAACTTGTGTGGAATGACACAGGTAAACTGGAAATAAAAAGCATCAGCTCAGTCACAACTGGATGGAGTTGAGGTCAGAGGATGGGAGAAGGAAACCCAGGACGAAAGGTGTAGGGTTTGTGAAATCTTGTGGCACAAGAGCTCAAGTTATGAATTTCAGACATTTAGTACTTGCTGTTTTCCTCTTTTTGTAAACCACAGAGCTCAGTAGGGAGACAGTGGCTCCATTGTGGGGGGAGGGGAGGCACCCTGAGATTTAAAGTTAATTAATCATTCTAGGTATTTTTTTTGGAATAAAAGATATCTGGCTGTCAGTGGTGGCTCAGTTCTAGCTCAGTCTTGAAACTAAAGGACAGTTCCAATTTGAAAAGTTCTTAGGTCAAGTCTCAACTTTGCAGAATATCACATTCTATTTAAAATTCTGCAGAAATTTACAATTGCTTCCTTCAGACTCCAGTTCTCATCCAAGAGCTACTCACTACTAACCAGTGAGTCTAAACATTCCTTCCCTCTTCCTGACCATTTTTTAAGAGGAATTGATAGCCAGCTTCCAGAATTATTCTACTGCCCAATACTTCACTTTATTAGAAGACATTAAGAATCAAGAAATTAACATTTATTAAATCCTTAATATATGCCCAGTGCCAGACTAGGTCCTTTACGTTCATGATTTGCAACAATCATAGAACATTATCCCAGTCTTACAGATGGCAAAATCAGCTCTTAGAGTAATGTCTTGGTGGTAGTGATTTAGTTGTTAAGTCAGACTCTTGCAACCCCATGGACTGTAGCCTGCCAGTCTCCTCTGCCTATGGGATTCTCCAGGCAAGAATACTGGAGTGTCTTGCCATTTCCTTCTCCAGGGGATCTTCCCAACAAAGGAATCAAATCTGGGTCTCCTGCTTTGCAGGCAGAAGTAAGGTTAATGTCTTATCTCACTTCAAAGAAGAAAGGAATAAAATCAAGAAATAAACTGAAGTCTGACTCCAAAGCTCCATACTATGCTACTTCCATACAACAGTATGAAATTTGCTGTTTTTCTGATAGAGGAAGACACCATCTTATGCCAGTCACTTTCCTTACCATCAATCCATTAACCACATAACATTGTACACTTCAGAATACTAAATTTTATCCCTCAAACAAGCAACTCCACACATGTATCTTCAAGAAATTGCTTTTTATAATCCTTGAAAATTACAGAACATTTTTGGATTTCTGCTTTCAAATAAAGTAGCAGGGAACCAATTTAGCCTCCAAGCTGGAACAACCAAAAGTGAACAAACACAATGTATAAAATAACAGTATTTAAGGCAGTGAACATCAGTAATCAAAAAACAATGATCCTCAAAAGATATAAGATGTGTTAGCTTCCTTTTGTAATAAATTACTGAAAATTTAATGGCTTAAAAGACTTAAAAGTTCTCTTGAAATTCTGGAGGTCAGATTCACTGAACTGAAGTAAAGGTACCAGCAGGGGTAATTCTCCCTGGAAGTTCTGAGTGGAGAATCCGTTTTCTCACCTTTTTTAGCTTCTACGTTCCCCTGAGCTCATCTGCCTGTGCCCCCAACTGCACCTTCAAAGTGCAACACTCCCTTCTCTATTTCCAGCATCGCATCACCTCCTCATCTGGCTCTGAAGGTTCCTTCATTCCTCCTCTAAAGAGCATAGTGATTACATTGGGCCCACCTGGATAGCAGGTGAAGACTAACTCTTAAATTAATTACCTGCAAAGTTTCTTTTTCTATATAGGGTAACACTCACAAGTTCTGGAGGTCAGGAGGTAGACATCTTGTGGTGGGGGGAAGCGGGTGAAGCTTTTATTCAGCCTACCACAGGAAACTAATAAGGTAAGCTCTATGACTGTCCAAGGCATTTATTTAAAGTCTAAAAGGAGGAGGACAAGATGTAGGCTTACAGTCTTCTTGAATTAAAGAATAGAGCTTTGAGTTCATAAAGACCAAGGAGCTAGAATTACAAAACAAATTCAAAAGTCAGAGTTTTATTTTGCTGTGGATTTGTATTTGTTTTAGGGAGTAGGGTGAGTTAGAAAGAGATAGACATAGAACTATACTGTCTTCAGACTTATGTGCCAGTTGAGAAGCAGTATATTACTTGACAGTAGCCTGATAAGTTAAAAATATATACTAGAAATCCTGAAACAATCACTTAAATAAGTACAACAGAGTTATGCTAACACTTGATTTTTTGAAAAAAAAAATTTCCACTAGTATCAAAAAACAACAAAATATGTGGGTCTAAAACTGACTAAGGATGTGCAAAACTGATAAAATGAAAATGAGAAAGTGCTGTAGAGATAAAGACTCAAATGAAAGGTGAAATTTAGTACAGAAGATTTAATATTGTTAAGATATCAATTTTCCCCAATGATCTACAGATCTGATATAATCCAATCAAAACCACTGCTAGCTTTCTTTTTAATAAAAACTGCCAAACTAATTCTAATATTCACATCAAAATAGAAAGAGCCAAGAATAGCTAAAAGAACTAAGAGAAAAACCTGAAGAACTTTATGTGATTTTAATACTTAATTTAACTATAGTATTTAAGCTGAGGTCTGAGTATTAAGATAGATTAAAAAAATAATAATAGAGCTCAAAAATAGACCCATATGTATATGGACAATTGATTTTTGGCAAAGCTACAAAAGATAATTTAGTGGAAAACAATAGTTTTTCTACATATTGGTGCTGGAACAATTTTAAATTGGATATCTACATACAAATCAAATCAAATCAGAGCTTTGATTCATATCTCATACCACATATAGAACTTAACTCACAATGGATCAAAATGGATCATAGACCTAAGTGTAAAACCTCAAACAACAGAGTTTCTACAAAACATATAAGAAAATCTTTGTGAACTAGAATTAGGCAGAAATGTTTAGATACGATGCATAAAATTTTTGAGGACAATAAAAATATTTACCTACTATCTTACAATTCTGTAAACTTCAGGAGAAACTTCAAGGGTGAGTCAAAAACCTCAATACAAGCCATAAATGCAATTTCGTAGTATTTTTAAACCAAACGGGAAAAGTAGCCTCTTATAAGTAAACCCCTACAATGTTGTCCAATGAGATTTTATGCCCTTTGACTCAAATATATATCTCCTATTTATACTGATCGATTTATAGGGCTAAACCCAGAGTCGGACACGACTGAAGCAACTTAGAAGCAGCAGTTATGGAATAGTAGATATGGAATCAAGAATGTTCTGATTGTGTTGTGAATAATAATTTATACAGCTTTAAACTAGAAAATTGGACTAACTCTTCAAGGAAATATATGAGTTGTGTAGAATACAAATAATAATAATAATGATTGAAAGAGAATATGTAAGCCTTCAAGTACCTGAGTGTAATTCTCCATAACTCAATTTTCTTACTATGATGAAACAAAAACAAACAAACAAAAAAAATTTCAAATAACAGATAAGGTTCTGCAGAGCTGCAATGGTCTCAATGGATATGTAAAGTTGGAAAAAAATCTCTAATCTTTTAATCCACTGAGAGTCTGGCTGTTTGTTACTACAGTATAACCTAGCTCATCCTGACTGATGGTGGTGAGGAACAAAGAAAAAAAGACAACTCTGAATGAAGTCTTTGTACAAAGTGGCTGAAAGGAGTGGGCAAAAGTATTCTCTTTGATCTGAGACCTTGTTACATGAGTCTGTTCATTTTTTGAAAATGTACTGATCTGTATACTTATTTAATATATCTATGTACAGATAAATACATACATATATACATAAAATCTATAATTCTAAAAGGTTTTTTGTTTTGTTGTTTAGTGGTAGGTAGAACAATTTGAATTCATTTATAATTTTGTTGAAGTTGGATAAATTCACTAAAGAAACAGGCCTGATGGGAGTAGAAGGCATTCTACTATGTGAAAGACAAAACTATGTGGAGACAGAACAAATGGACACTGAGAAGCTAGTGAGAATGGGATTATAGCAAATGGTTTTGTTCTAATCAAAAGGGAGACATTTTTGGTGGAAAAAGAGAGGATTTTGTGAATCCTAGAGAGCATTCTGACAATAGAAGCCATTAAATAAAACATGACAGAGAGGAATGAATGTGTTTTATTCCAAGATGTTAGACCTTAAGCAGCATTTAGATAGTCCTGAAGCCCAGAGTGAAGGAAAAGTGAGTCACAGAGTAGATTTCTACAAATAGTGCTCTCTCTTTATTGCAGACAGTTGGGCTATGCACATACATCCAAAACCAGAATCCTGAAATAGGCATAATCCTGGGCCAGGAAAAGGACCAGGTAGCACAGACTTAAGGTTCACTTTCTTTCTTTCACTTTCAAATAATAAACCTAACACCAAGTCTTTACTCTTTAAGTGTAATTTTCTGAATAACCTTAAGATATGTTTTCTAAAGTTTTATAGATTTTGCTTTTGCCAAAACTTCCATTTCATATAATGAATTAATAATATCTGCTGCTCTTAGTGGATTCCGAATAAAATGTCTAAAGGACCTAAAGTTACCACATTTTTTTAAGTTCATTAATTTTGAAAATCAAACTCTTGATCATCAAAAACTAACCAAATATAGTTGTAGGAGAGTAAGATACACAAGCCTTGCAAGTTCATAATTAATCTGCACATTAAAAATTATACCCATAATAATTGATTTTTTTATTATGAGTTGATCTATATTATTCTGTCCTAGACAAAGTGAAAAGTGAAGCTAGTGCCTGCATGGCTTACCAGAATTGGACAATGAAGCCAAATCATAAAATGTCTGAGCAGGCAGAAGCCACCAGAAAATCTCAGAGACAAATAATAATAAGTAGGGCATAGCTCAACAGGTACTGGGCACCAAAAAGAAGAAAAGGAAATACAAATCTTCAGAGACAGAGACCTATAGCATGAGACATTATTGGCCTGAAGATAAGAGGAGCAGTGAACAAGAGAGAAGCCAAGTTACAGAGAGGAAAGGAACCAGGACAGCACTTGGGAATGACTTGAAATCCAACCACAGATTAGAAATTTGGAGTTGTTAAACCATCCTTTACATAGAAAAGGGTGACTCCAGAAACAGGAGGCAACACAGGAACTCCTACAGATGGAAATCAAGTGAGGTCAACTGTTAGAGAAAAAGTGCCATAGCTGAGAATCACAATGGGACTGATAGCTGATTGATTATTTATGAAATCACTTGTCCTCATTTGAACACATAGGCAATATCAAAATAGAGTTGTTGATCCTTGAAAGACTATAAGACTTACATTACTTTCTTGTTCTCAGGGCTATTTAAAAGCATTCTGATGGCCTGCAAAGGCAGTGAGCCTCAAACTTTAATGTGCCTATGAATCACCTGAGAATCTTAGTAAAAGCCAGGTGCTGATTCAGTAGGTTTGGATGTAATCTAAGGTCTCTATTTCTAAGATGCTCCCATAAATTTCCCTTGGTGCTGGTGCTTGACCTACCTTAGAGTAACAAGGTGCTAGAAAACCTTGAGGCTGCCGCTGCTGCTACTAAGTCACTTCAGTCGTGTCCGACTTTGTGCGACCCCATAGACGGCAGCCCACCAGACTCCCCCATCCCTGGGATTCTCCAGGCAAGAACACTGGGGTGGGTTACCATTTCCTTCTCTAATGCATGAAAGTGAAAAGTGAAAGTGAAGTCGCTCAGTCGTGTCCGACTCAGTGATCCATGAACTGCAGCCCACCAGGCTCCTTCATGGGATTTTCCAGGTGAGAGTACTGGAGTGGGGTACCACTGCCTTCTCCAAAACCTTGAGGACTTTACAACAAAACTGAACAAAACAAAGCAAACAATCCTGAAAATTGAAGCATAGATATGGGGGAAAAAAAAATCTAACGATAAATGCTTGATTCTTTCTCTGATTTTTCAAGATATTAACTTTAAGTTGAAATAAGAGGTATCTAACCCAAGACATTTCAATCCTCTCTTGTGGTTGTGCTATTAAGAACTTTGTCAACCAGAGGTATCTCCCAATGAGTCAGCAAAAGGGAATCTGAGGATGTAGTCTAAGAAGCATCTATCTGTTAGACAAGTTAATGAGTACCATGGTTAATGAGTACAGTCTTGGTCTATGCAGTCCTTGCTCCAGTGCTCAATATACCTCCCATCATCAGTGTGACTCTGGGAAAACTATTTACTTTCTAAGACTTGTGACCCTCATGGACAAAGACAGATATTTCTTTCAAAACAGATTATAAATTAGATAATATCAGGTATGTAAAATTGCTACCATAATAAATGACACAGTTGCTGAGCTTATCTTTATACACAGGAAAGACATGTTTTTACCTTGAAGGAAAGCCACATTTTTGACTAAGGTCTTCAATTTTATGTGAATACTTTCATCCCAAGAAGTCAAATTCTCCATGACTTGGAAAGATAAAATCAGAAAATTCAGAGTGACCTCCACAACCACACAAAATCCATGCAATGCCAAGAAAATCAGAAGGGTTCTTTTCATTCAAGTATTTTGTTTATCTCCACATTGATCAACTACTTATCAAAACAAATTCTGTTAACACCATCAGATAAAACTCTTAACCATAGCTGTTGTCTTATCAATGCTACTTAATGAATTATTACATCTATTTCTTGGGCACTAGCTATGATAATGGTGTATATCTTGGGACAAATTGTGGCTCCGGACTCAAAGACGTAAGTTTTGGGAAACGTGGCTGCTTATGGAGATAAATTTGGAGATGGAAATGGCAACACACTACAGTGTTCTTGCCTGGAGAATCCCAGGGACGGGGAGCCTTGTGGGCTGCTGTCTATGGGGTCACACAGAGTCGGGCATGACTGAAGTGACTTAGCAGCAGCAGCAGCTATGATAATGATATTATATTTAACCCTAAAACTTTCAAGACATTGTATTTCAGAGTCTCAAAATGTCTGTCATCCTGAAAAAATTCCTTTGGATTTAATGAATAAAATGAATGCAAATATATTTGACTAATAGATTTAATTCCTGTCAAATGTATAAAACTAATATTTAATATCTAGCTCAAAACGATGCTAAATATTCAAAGATATTTCAGAAACATCTAGAAAGATGGATAATAGCTTGTTCATTTCATACTTAGTTCTGAGGCTGCTATGAAAGTCTTTAGTCATTAAATATCTGAAATCTATTTAACATAATTGATATACGTGCATATGTAATACTTCTGATTGTAATCGATTCTATAAATAATGCATGCCACTTACAGCACACATCATTTTGATTTGTTTTCAATATTTATCTTAATATATATATATGTTTTTTATTTCTGTATCTGATTTCTGAAAGCCATAGATTAAATATTCAAAGAATTTGTTTGCTATTTAAACACTACTTGATTCCTATTTAAATATCAGTCCTCAAAGTATTCAAACTAGAGTTATCATTAATCACCAAAAATACATTAAAACTAACTTTAACTAAGCCTCCTTGTTTTTAACATTATTTCACTCTTAAGAAGCAGATGAATCTATCTTACAAAAATGTAAGCAGTTTGACTGCTCATTCTAAAGGCCCACAATGTAGATTCTCATTTTGTATTTTTATTTTATTTTGGAGTTGTCTTTTGTTTCTGTCTTTCTGTTCATCCAATTTCCTTACCATTAGCTTTAAATCACTCTCACTAGTATGATTTTGGCAGTGCTTTTTAAATGGACTTGAAAATCCCTCAATAACTAAGGGGCAAAATAAAACATTAACTAGGGACATTTTAAAGTCAATATCCTTAGAATTAACTGTCTAAAGCTCTTAGATCTATTTCTCTATCTTTTCTTCAACTTATCTAGGATTTTCACAAAAACAACAAATTGCTCATTAGTAACTCTGAAAATTCTTGCCAGGCTATACTCATTCCCTTTTGTTTCTGTGCTGTGTTTTATAACTCAGAAATTATTAGGAAAGTAATTCAAATTGAATTAGAAATATAATGAACCTAATTATTCATGTTTCACCAAACTGGCTATGCACTCTGCCCTGGCACTTTACTATATAAGATAAACAAGATGTAGTGCCCATTATCAGAGTGTGCTATGTGGGCTTCCCAGGTGGCCCAATGGTAACGAATCTGCCAGTCTTCCCAGGAGACCCAAGAGTCTGATCCTTAGGTGGGGAAGACCCTCTGGAGGAGGGTATGGCAACCCACTCCTGTATTCTTGCCTGAAAAAACCCATGGACAAAGGAGCTTGGCACGCTACAGTCCATAGAGTACCAAAGGGTCGGACACAACTGAGTGGCTGAACAAACACAGTCCCTGTTATCAAACAGCATAACATACAGCAGAACCTTCCCAAACTCGTAAGGGCTATGACGGGGTGAAACATCCGCCATTCAGAGCCTGAGAGCTTACAGAGAACCATGTCAGACTTGTGATCTCTGAAGAAGATTTAGCTTTAGGATCAGGGACCAGGCTTGATCACTCAGAGCTTTTGTGTGGCAGAAGTTTTCCTCCAGTGAAAAAGGACAGAGGAAGCTTCTGACATATACATCAGAAGAGTGCCCCCCTTGCTAGCCTTATCAAGCCTTATCTACCTGTACCAGATCCACTCCCACAGCATACCTCTTAAATTAAAAGATTAGAACTAACAATAGAAAGGTCGTAGCAGACCCACTTCCACAATGTAAGTCTTAAGATAACAAGATTAGTCAGAAGATTCTGGTTAAGGAGAAACATGTCCTCAAGCAAAACACATTGTGTGTGTTGTTCTATAATCATTAGCACAGAGCTTAAGGAAAATCATACCCTTGAGCAAGATGAGTTGTTGTGTTCTGTAATCATTAGCTCTGGGCTTAAAGAAAGTTATTCTTAAAGACATCATTACAACTCAGAGTTCAAGAGATAAAACCTCTTATGTGACTAAGACAAAGTAATGTAGGAAAAAAAGTTGGTCCCTTTTCTCCAACTTGAGAGACCTGTATCTCTTTCTCCTCCTCAAGGGCCCTTGACTCCTTATCAAACTATCTAAGAATTAACTCTCTCAAGTCCAAAGATCGGGTTCCCTTTTTAGTCAATGTGGGTTAATGAAGTCTCTCTTTAAAAAAAAAAAGTGATATGCAAAACCAGTCCTAAAACATGTTTGGAACCAAAGTGGAAGAATTTTTTAAAAAAAGCATTCTAGGCAAAGAGTAACACAGAGGCCAAGGTTCAGAGGTGGAAAAGAACATAGTAGTCTCAGGGAATGATGGGTCATTCTTGGCAGCCAGGTGACCTTTCTTATATTAACCTGAAGATTTAAGGGTAGGTTTAGAGAGTGAGAATTCCTATAATCTTGGAGAGATAAGCATTAGGAAATGAAGTGAAAGTCTCTCTGCTGCTACTGCTGCTAAGTCACTTCAGTCATGTCCGACTCTGTGCTACCCCATAGATGGAAGCCCACCAGGCTCCTCTGTCCCTGAGATTCTCCAGGAAAGAACACTGGAGTGGGTTGCCATTTCCCTCTCCAATGCATGAAAGTGAAAAGTGAAAGGGAAGTCGCTCAGTCATCTCCGACTCTTAGCGACCCCATTGACTACAGCCTACCAGGCTGCTCTGTCCATGGGATTTTCCAGGCAAGAGTACTGGAGTGGGTAGCCATTCCCTTCTCCAGGGGAAGCATTCAGTTCTGTTCAGTTCAGTTGCTCAGTCCTGTCCAACTCTTTGTGACCCCATGGACTGCAGCATGCCAGGCCTCCCTGTCCTTCACCAACTTCTGGACTTTACCCAAACTCCTGTCCATTGAGTTGGTGTTGCCTTCCAACCATCTCATCCTCTGTCATCCCCTTCTCCTCCTGCCTTCAATCATTCCCAGCATCAGGGTCTTCTCAAATAAGTCAGCTCTTTGCATCAGGTGGCCAAAGTATTGGAGCCTCAGCTTCAACATCAGTCCTTCCAACGAACACCCAGGACTGATCTTTAGGATAAACTGGTTGGATCTCCATGCATTCCAAGGAACTCGCAAGAGTCTTCTACAACACCACAGCTCAAAAACATCAATTCAATTCTTCAGCTCAGCTTTCTTTATAGTCCAACTCTCATATTCATAAATGACTACTGGGAAAACCATAGCCTTGACTAGACAAACCTTTGCTGGCAAAGTAATGTTTCTGCTTTTTAACATGCTGTCTAGTTTGGTCACAACTTTTCTTCCAAGGAGTAAGTGTCTTTTAATTTCAAGACTGCAGTCACCATCTGCAGTGATTTTGGAGCCCCCAAAATAAAGTCAGCCACTGTTTCTACTATTTCCCCATCTATTTGCCATGATGTGACGGCACCAGATGTCATGATCTTAGTTTTCTGAATGTTGAGCTTTAAGCCAATTTTTTCACTCTCTTTCACTTTCATTAAGAGGCTCTTTAGTTCTTCACTTTCTGCCATAATGGTGGTATCATCTGCATATCTGAGGTTATTGATATTTCTCCTGGCAATCTTGATTCCAGCTTTTTTCCTTAGGAAGGATCTTATTAAATGGGTTAATGTATATAAAACTTCTAGGATGATAAATCTGATTTAAAGAAAATATTTAGTAGATGTTGGCTATCGTTATGCGTGAGAAGATCCCCTGGAAGAGGGCATGGCAACTCACTCCAGTATTCCTGCCTAGAGAATCTCCAAGGACAGAGGAGACTGGCAGGCTACATTCCATGANTTTTCCTTAGGAAGGATCTTATTAAATGGGTTAATGTATATAAAACTTCTAGGATGATAAATCTGATTTAAAGAAAATATTTAGTAGATGTTGGCTATCGTTATGCGTGAGAAGATCCCCTGGAAGAGGGCATGGCAACTCACTCCAGTATTCCTGCCTAGAGAATCTCCAAGGACAGAGGAGACTGGCAGGCTACATTCCATGAGGTCACACAGAGTCAGACACAACTGAACAACTAAGCACAGCACACATCATTATGCATAGAAGTATTGCTTTACAAAATTATAATTTTGATCACCTACTGTTATGGGCTAAATGGTTATGTCTTCCACTCCCTAAATTCATATATTGAAACCATAAGCCCTCTACCCCCATGTGATAATATTAAGAGGTAGGGCCTTTGGAAGTGATTAAGTCATGAGTTGAATTCAGTTCACTTGCTCAGTCATATCTGACTCTTTGCAACCCCATGGACTGCAGCATGCCAGGCTTTCCTGTCCATGACCAACTCCCACAGTTTACTCAAACTCATGTCCATTGAGTAGGTGATGCCATCCAACCATCTCATCTTCTGTCGTCCCCTTCTCCTCCCACCTTTAATCTTTCCCAGGATCAGGGTCTTTTCAAATGAGTCAGCTCTTCACATCAGGTAAACAAAATATTAGAGTTTCAGCTTCAGCATCAGTTCAGTTCAGTTCAGTTGCTTAGTTGTGTCCGACTCTTTGTGACCCCATGAATCGCAGCACACCAGGCCTCCCTGTCCATCACCAACTCCCAGAGTTCACTCAGACTCACACCCATCGAGTCAGTGATGCCATCAAGCCATCTTATCCTCTGTTGTCCCTTTCTTCTTCTGCCCCCAATTCCTCCCAGCANATTTTGGAGCCCAAAAAAATAAAGTATGACCTTGTTTTCCCATCTGTTTCCCATGAAGTGAATTAGTGCCCTTATAAAAGAAACCCCAAGAGCTCCCTAGCCCCTTCTGCCATGTGAGGACACAGAGTGAAGATGCCTGTCTATGAACCAGGATGCAGGCCCACACCAGACACTAAATCTGCTGACACCTTCATTTTGGACTTCTCAGCCTGCAGATTTATGAGAAATACCAGCTACCTGGTATATGATATTTTGTCATAGCAGCTCAGACATAGTAAGATATCTACCTATTATAAGAAACTGAGTCGAAGGGATGAGATAAATTGGTAACCTACACTTGGAGATATGTTAGTAAAGACAGACATTATGCAATCATTTATCAAAATTAATTTATGGAGATGAATAAATACAAAGTTGGAATGTGGCCTTATTAATTAGGAACAGATGATAATGTGGCCTTTTTGAAGCCAGCGCCCTACTACCTTAGAACCAATTTAATACAATTATTGTTGATGAGTTTATTTTCTCTGTGCATTAAAAAAAAAACCCACACAACTACAGTTATTTCATGAGTGAAACTGAGTTCAAAAGAGGTGATTTAATTTGATATTGCAACCACCAGGTGTTTAATTCAGTCATACCTCATTATAAAATGTTTCCCCATCACAAGAATCCAGCTTTACTGCAGGTTGAATCATGTTTCCCCATAGGTATTTTTGTTCTGTTGCTTTTTCTCATTGTTGTTATATCAGAAGTAGAAAACATGATGGGGCAAAACTCATTTTTGTTTAAATGTTAATGTGTTTTGTTTATCTTCTAAGTATCACTTGTGTGATAGATGGCTGTAGCTCAATATAATACACATGTGCACTTTTCCAGAAATTACATTTTGTAAGAGTATAAAAAGAGCCAAAATATATATATGGGCCTTTAAAAATAAGTAGGAACTTGAAATTTTCCTCAGTTTGATGGGAAACAAAGCATTCAGATTCTATGAACAAAATCAGAGAGAAAATAACTCTGCCTGGCTAAAATAAATATAAACATTCTTGTCACCTTTCAGAACATATGCTTCCTGTTAAAAGGAAGCATCCCTGAACATTACCAGATAGTAACAATTATTTCTTAAACAAAACTTGGTATATATGGCCAACTTTATCCATAAGAGAACATAAAGCTCTTCAGAAAGAAAGTTTGTTCCCCAGAATTACTTTCAGTTCTGTGTATCTATAGTGATAGCTGACTTGATAAACTCTTACTTTTTAGCTTCTTGATAATAGATTTTTAATAAACACGATTCACTGAGTAATTACTACATACCATGTATCGTGTCAAGTATCAGATGTATGCTTTATAAGGACTTCCTCATAATTCCACACTTCCTGAGGCAATAATTCCCTAAGTTTTGAGTATCCAGTGCAAGAATGTCTTTACTTTCTACCTACCTTGAGTCCAAAATTATTCCACGGTTGCTATACAGTTAAAATGAGGCCAAAGTCATCACAGAATATATAACCCTTAAGCAAGCAGGGAAGTTGAGCGAAGATATTATTTGTGATAAAAATAACTAATAATAAAGTGGCTGCTGGGAGTAAGCTGTGCACATGTTTCTTATGGACCTCTTGTGGACCAGGATTTGTAGAAGATCATGAAATAATGCCATGAAGTTATGTATGTTATGATAATATTTTGTAATATGTAATGTCACTAAAATGGGGCCAGTCTCCTATCACTTGTTAATTTAACTCAGTTATATCCCAGCTCATTCAAGGTCCTAACTGATCCACTTCTAGGTTCTGGGTGTGTGTGTGTGTGTGTGTGTGTGTGTGTGTGTGTGTATAATATACATATGGCTCTGTTAGAGAATTTTAAAAGATGGAGAAGTAGGAAAAAAGAAGCATTTATTAATTCCTAGTATATGTCACCCTGCTTATTTAACTTATATGCAGAGTACATCATGAGAAACACTGGGCTAGAAGAAACACAAGCTGGAATCAAGACTGCCGAGAGAAATATCTACAACCTCAGATATGCAGATGACACCACCCTTATGGCAGAAAGTGAACAGCAACTAAAAAGCCTCTTGATGAAAGTGAGAGAGGAGAGTGAACAAGCTGGCTTAAAGCTCAACATTCAGAAAACTAAGATCATGACATCTGGTCCCATCACTTCATGGGAAATAGATGGGGAAACAGTGGCTGACTTTATTTTGGGGGGCTCCAAAATCACTGCAGATGGGGATTGCAGCCATGAAATTAAAAGATGCTTACTCCTTGAAAGGAAAGTTATGACCAACCTAGATAGTATATTAAATAGCAGAGACATTATTTTGCCAACAAAGATATGTCTAGTCAAGGCTTACTCCTTGGAAGGAAAGTTATGACCAACCTAGATAGTATATTAAATAGCAGAGACATTATTTTACCAACAAAGATATGTCTAGTCAAGGCTATGTTTCTTCCAGTGGCCATGTATGGATGTGAAAGTTGGACTGTGAAGAAGGCTGAGCCCTGAAGAATTGATGCTTTTGAACTGTGGTGTTGGAGAAGACTCTTGAGAGTCCCTTGGACTGCAAGGAGATCCAACCAGTCCATCCTAAAGGAGATCAACCCTGGGATTTCTTTGGAAGGAATGAGGCTAAAGCTGAAACTCCAGTACTTTGGCCACCTCATGAGAAGAGTTGACTCATTGGAAAAGACTCTGATGCTGGGAGGGATTGGGGGCAGGAGGAGAAGGGGATAACAGAGGATGAAATGGCTGGATGGCATCACTGACTCGATGGACATGAGTTTGAGTGAACTCTGGGAGTTCACTCCCTGACGGACAGGGAGGCCTGGAATGCTGCGATTCACGGGGTCGCAAAGACTCACTCGGACACGACTGAGCGACTGAACTGAACTGAGTGTATGTCACACCTTGTACTAGGTTCTTTCACACACAGTACTAATCCTGTTTTACAGTAGAGAAGGAAACATCTTAATAGATTTGCTTCAGGTCCTCCTGTCATAAAGCAGTGATAAGGATTAAAAGTAAGTCTTCTAACACTAAATTCAGAATCCTAAATTCACTATGGTCTTGAAGTGTGGTGCCTTTTTCTCCATAAACAGAGCAATGATTTAAAAAAAAAAAAATCTCTGGAATCTCTAAGTTTTTTATTCAACAAAACATGGATGGGCGGGATGGAAGTTGTCTTTATCTGCCAACAATTGAGTTTTAATGAGGAACCACCTGTATTAGCTATCTAGTGCTGAAAAAAAAAATTACAAACTTAAAAGTGATGAACTTTAAAAGTGCCTTGAGCACATTTATTATGTCACAGTTTCTGTATTCAGGGATCTGCTCATGGCCTAGTTGGATTCTCCTCAAGGTTGCAGTCAGTGTGTTGGCCAGGGCTGGGTTTTCATCTGGGTCTCCCCCAAGGAAGGATCTGCTTTCACACTGTAGATGTTGGCAGCTTTTGGTTCCTCAAGGTTGCCCAAATGAGACACCTCAGTTTCTTGCTTGCTGCCAGGCTGAAGCTACATTCAGCTTCTTGTCACCCCCACCCCCAATATGGGTGCTCAAGACATGATAATTCACTTCTTTAAAGCTAGTAGAAGAGAGTCCCCTAGTAAGACAGATGTTACCATCTTATGTAACAGAATTCAGTGCAGATCATCAATCATGTATGTCCCATCATTTTTGTCATAATGGATTGGTTAGGAGCAAATCATAGGTTCTACACACATTTAAGGGGTAAGGATCACAGGAGAATGAACATGGGGAGGTGGGGATCATGGGGCTACCCTAGAGACCATCCACTATACCACCTGTTAATGAGTTTTTAAATGAGTTTAATAATGAGTTATAAATGAGTTTAATACAATATTCTCATTTATAAAACAGGAATATTAACTGTAATAGTTCCCCAAGCTGTATTAAGTACCACAAATAGAGTGGCTTAAATAATAGAAATTGACTTTTCTCAGTCCTGGAGGCTAAAAGTCCAAGATCAAGGTGAACAGGGCTATTTGTTCTGGGGATGGGGAAGGAGATTCTGTTCCATTAATCTCCCCTAGCTGCAGGTGGATTGCTGGCATCTTTGGTGTCTTTTGGCTTGTAGAAGCATCACCCTAATCGCTGCCTTCATATTTACACACCTTCTCCCAGTTTTCCTGTCTGTTCAATTCCACCTTTGCATAAGGGCCCTGATTATACTGGAGTTGTTATTGTTGTTCACACTCTAGGTCCTGTCTGACTCTTTGTGACCCCACAGACTGCAGCACGCGAGGCTCCTCTGTCCTCTTCTATCACCCGGAGTGTGCTGAAACTCATGTCCATTGAGTTGGGGATGCCATCCAACCATCTCATCCTCTGTCGCTCCCTTCTCTTCTTGCCCTCAATCTTTCCCGGCATCAGGGTCTTTTCCAGTGAGTTGGCTCTTCATATCAGGTGACCAAAGTATTGGAGCTTCAGCTGCAGCATTAGTCCTTCCAATGAATATTCAAGGTTGATTTCCTTTAGAATTAACTGGTTTGCTGTCCAAGAGACTCTCAAGAGTCTTCCCCAGCACCACAATAAAAAGGCATCAATTCTTCAGGGCTCAGCTGGAAAAACCGTAGCTCTGACTACATGAACCTTTGTTGGCAAAGAGATGTCTCTGTTCTTTTCATGCTATCTAGGTTTGCAATAGCTTTTCTTCCAAGGAGCAAGTGTCTTAATTTCATGGCTGCAATCACCATTTGCAGTGATTTGGGAGCCCCCCAAAATAAAATCTTTCATTGTTTCCACTTTTCCCCCTTCTATTTGCCATGAAGTGATGGAACTGGAGACCATTATCTTAGTTTTTTGAATGTTGAGTTTCAAATCAGCTTTTTCACTCTCCTCTTTCACCCTCATCAAAAGGCTCTTTAGTTCCTCTGCATTGTCTACATTAGAGTGGTATCATCTGCATATCTGAGGTTGTTGATATTTCTCCCAGCAATCTTGTTTCTAGCTTGTGATTCATCCACCCTGGTATTTCCTATGATGTACACTGCATAGAAGTTAAATAAGCAAGGTGAAAATATACAGACTTGTCATACTCTTTTCCCAGTTTTGAACCAGTCAGTTGTTGCATATCTAACTGTTGCTCCTTGACCCACATACAGGTTTCTCAGGAGACAGGTAAGGTGGTCTGGTACTCCCATCTCTTCAATAATTTTCTACAGTTTGTTGTGGTCCACACAGTCAAAGATTTTAGCATAGTCAATGAAGCAGAAATAGATGTTTTCCTGGAATTCCTTTGCTTTCTTCATGATCCAACAAATGTTGGCAATTTGATCTCTGGTTCCTCTGCCTCTTCAAAACCCAGTTTGTACATCTGGAAGTTCTAGTTTCAGATACTGCTAAAGCCTAAATCACTGGATTAGGACTCACCTTAATAATCTTAAATTGATTTCCTAAGTAAATCTGCTATTGTCAAATAAGTCACATTCTGAGGTATTGTTATGGATTAGGACTTAAGCATATGAATTTTGGGAAGACACAATTCACCTAATATTACTGATACCCATCATCAGGCTGGTTTGGAAGATTAGTGATTTAAGTTTTGTGTTTCACATGATAACTTCTTAGTAAATATGGGGTTATGATTATAATTAACTTGGGATCTCATATTTAAAGACTCATTTTTCAACTTCTAGTCATGGGCCAAAGATGCTGAGCTGAGAATAAAAGGTCATTATATCCCTCAATAAATTGAAAAAGCTTCCAGTCACCTCCATACAAGGCTAGCTGAGAAGTGCCCTTCCCAAAAACACATCCTCACCATCCTCTGACTAAGAGAAGCCCCACTAGGATCCAGAGGGTAAAAGAGTTTGCTTTGAAAGAATGCAGTGTTCCTGAACTTTGGAGAAGAATGTCTTTTTTTCTCCAAAGCCAAAAGCATATTTATGAATAAGGAATAAAGATCATTTAATGTCTTAACCTGCTCAAGCTGGCAAAACAAAATTACATAGGTAATTTAGGGTAGCATAACAGAATTTTGCTGACTGTATAAAGCTTCTCCATCTTTGGCTGCAAAGGATATAATCAATCTGATTTCGGTGTTGAACATCTGGTGATGCCAATGTGTAGAGTCTTCTCCTGTGATGTTGGAAGAGCCAGACATGCTGGAATGTGAAGTCAAGTGGGCCTTAGAAATCTTCACTAGGAACAAAGCTAGTGGAGGTGATGGAATTCCAGTTGAGCTATTTCAAATTCTAAAAGATGATGCTGTGAAAGTGCTGCACTCAATATGTCAGCAAATTTGGAAAACTCAGCAGTGGCCACAGGACTGGAAAAGGTCAGTTTTCATTCCAATCCCAAAGAAAGGNTTAAAGCTCAACATTCAGAAAATGAAGATCATGGCATCTGGTCCCATCACTTCATGGGAAATATATGGAGAAACAGTGGGAACAGTGTCAGACTTTATATTTTGGGGCTCCAAAATCACTGCAGATGGTGATTTTAGCCATGAAATTAAAAGATGCTTACCCCTTAGAAGGAAAGTTATGACCAACCTAGAGAGCATATTAAATAGCAGAGACATTATTTTGCCAACAAAAGTCCGTCTAGTCAAGGCTATTGTTCATCCAGTAGTCATGTATGGATGTTAGACATGGACTATAAAGAAAGCTGAGCACAGAAGAATTGATGCTTTTGAACTGTGGTGTTGGAGAATACTCTTGAGAGTCCCTTGGACTGCAAGGAGATCCAACCCATCCATTCTAAAGGAGATCAGTCCTGGGTGTTCACTGTAGGGACTGATGTTGGAGCTGAAACTCCAATACTTTGGCCACATGATGTGGAGAGCTGACTCCTATGAAAAGACTCTGATGCTGGGAAAGATTGAAGGCAGGAGGTGAAGGGGACAACAGAGGATGAGATGGTTGGATGGCATCACCGACACAATGGACATGGGTTTGAGTGGACTCTGGAAGTTGTTGATGGACAAGGATGCCTGGCATGCTGTGTTTCATGGGGTCGCAGGGAGTCGGACATGACTGAGCAACTGAACTGAACTGAACTAACAGAATTTTACTCTGGGAAGTTTAAATTAATAGAATACAAATTAAATTATGACTTTAGATGTGACTTTAATCCAAAGTATTGTTGTAGTTCTTCAGTTTTAAATGTAAGTTGTTTGAATAAGTGGAATTTATTTTCTCATAGTTCTGGAGGTGAGAAGTCTGAGATCAGGGTGCTGTTCTGGCTGGGTTCTGGCAAAGGCACTTTTGCTGATTTTTAGAGGACTGCCTTCTCACTGTTTGCTCATGTGGCCTTTCCTGAGTGCCCTCAGTGCCTGCACTGGAGAGAATGAAAGAACAAGCTCTCTGGTGTCTCTTTTTATGAGGGCATTATTTCCACCATGAGAACCACACCCTCATTACCTCATGTAAGTATTTCCCAAAGTCTCCGTCTCCAATGGAAGCTAGAACTTCAACATATGAATTTTGCAGAGACACAAACATTCAGTTCCTAAGAGTTAGTTTTGCAGAGTGAGAGCCTTCAGTGGACAAGGACTGAATTTCCCCTGATGACTTTGGCCCTTTCTTCTCCTCTTCATCTTCCAACGCCAGTTGTCCACTGTATTAATGAATGATCCTCTTGTGAAAGCATGTTCTAGACAAGTGCCAATGAGGTGTGAATGAAAGGGACAGGATGGCTCAAGTCTAATCATGTTCTAAGGGGTTCATATCATCTATGGAAGACCCTGGAACTTTTTCTTCAAAGCTTGGTACAGCAGTCGCATTTGCCATGGGCTCCTCTAGCATTCTGCTGATTGCAATTATCAGTCGACAGGTCAACATCAATCCTACTACTGGCGGAGGAGTGACAGTTTTGAAAATGGTAACTGTTAGTCAATCTTTTGAAGTTTCCACCTTTAGCTTTGAAGTTAATCTCCTCAACACCCACGAGGTGAAGAAGGGAGGCAAAATCTTCCCTTGGGAACACTGTACTTCTGCAACAGCTGACCTTCCTCCCACACAAGCCACTACCTACATTAACAGAAAAATAATTTGGTAGCATAGCATTTCTCCTGTTTGGTGCCTCTCACCAAGCTTAACAGTGACATGACACCAACAGCTGGTGTTTTATCTGTCAATGTGTGGGATACTAAACAGATTTTGTTCCCAGATGTGGGCTTTAATCATCAAACCATACAATGGGCAATTAACACTACTCTGTAATATGAATTATTGACAAGAACAGAACAATGGCCTTAGCAAGCATCAAAACCACCTGGAGGGGCTTTTTATTCTATAGATCTCTGGGTCCTGCCCCCACGTTTCTGATTTAGTAAGTTTGAACGGGGCCCGAGAATTTGCCTTTTCAACAGATTCCTAGGTAGGGCTGCTGCAGCTGGTCCTGGGACCATTCTTTGAGAACCACCAGCATATTCTAAACCCAGTGCCTCATACATTCTCCCATAAGATGATAAGTTTTCCATCATGTTGGTTTATTCATATTCAACAAAATATTAAATCTTCACAAAAGTTAAGATTTCAAGTCTATTTTACACTTGATTTTTAATTAATATTTTACACTTTTTTCATTCTTCTATGCAGTATATTTTAAAATACATGTAGATTTATTGACACAGCACTAGATTTAAGTGTAATAAGTACAGAGTTCTGGTGTGCATTTCACAATCACTTGCTGTTACGTATACCAATGAAACAAATTGACATCTACTTTTATTTATAACATTAAAATGCATTTAAATTATGTAAGATAACTTTCCTGCTATCGATACCCAATATTCTATTTTACTTTTAATCTTACTTTAGTTTTATTGAATTGGGAGCAATTTTTTTTTTTTTCTTTAAAATACTGCAGGTAAATCCTGAACCTAGAGGAAAGGTTATCAGAACTTTAGTTACAGCAGTAGGGGCAACAGGGCTCTGTTATCTAGTGTGTTAATTATTTATTCACACCTGGTTCACCGCTGATTAACAAAACCTATTAAGGCCTTCCCTTGAAGACCTTGCTGTTGACATGTATTTGCAGCTGTTGTTGATTTTTTTCCAAATTAGCACATTATGTGTTTGGAAAACAGACAAAAAACAGCTGCAGTGTCTGAATGCATTTATTATGTACTCTTCTCAAAATGCTATTTAGGTTTACTATTAAATGATGAAGTCAGAGTGAAATGCACAATTAACTCTACACTTCTAGTACTTACGGGTCTAGCAGAAACAGAATATGAGGGAGTCACATTAAAACTTCAGCCTTCATTTTTGAAATGGATTCTATAAACTTCAGAAGCCAACTACTCAACAATATGCATTAAAAACAAGTGTTACTCTATAGCAGTTTCCCTTTCAGATCAGCAAAGAGGTAAAATAATTTAAAATACAGATGGCTTTAGCTGGACTTAAATATTTATTAAAATAGCATTACCTTGACTTTCATATTATGCTATGCTGAATGTTTTATTGGTCTTATAGTCCCTCCTAAAGCCATCTAGATTCAGGCTGTAGTAATAAGATATAATTTTTAAAGGCTGGGTTAATAGCTGAAAAATATTTTTTATATATAAGATCTTTATTGTTGCTGCAATAAAGCAGCAACAAGCAAAGTATCTTTCTGAAGTAAACTATCTGGCCTTTAGCAGAGTTCAGAAGTCATTCCATCTCCAAAGAGGCAAGTACACTTAGGCAGAAGACAACTTTCTAAAAGTCAAATGATTATCCTCTTTCATCCCCAGCTATTGTGCAGACTCATTCTTCTCACAGGGAAAGTAAACAGGACAAGGAGAGAAGTGAAGGAGTCTTGAATTAAATTTGATTGAACCCACCTTCGCTCCCTTAACCTCTACTCCAAAATCATGAAAAACTGGTTATTCTTGCTGATCTTTCCTCTATTACAAGTTCCACTTTCCAGTAGAGAAGCTACAGCATGGAGGACAGACTGTGTAACAGGTGGGCCTTCTTCCACTATTGTTGCAAGCCCTGACAATACCACTTTGTTCCAGTTCCTCATTCCATGAAGATGTACAAAGCTTTTTCAAATTGTAAGACTGAAAATACGCACATTCATCTTTATCAGAGACAGGTGTTGTCTAATTAGCATCCTCTGTTTGCTTCATGGTTCTTGTCACAGATATGCCTACTAGATCAGACATACACATCTGTTCATGTTATTAATTATGCTGAAAAATACAAGATCATTTTAAAGCACCATAATACAGTATAAGGATATAGCCCTCTGTTCATGCTGACTCCTTAACCTGAGACCAACATCAAGTGGTTCTGTGCCTACATGATATTTGGCTATGTTAACCAAGTTGTTGAATGGAAGCTAAATAATAAACCTGTCTCTTATACACATCTCATGTCGAAAAAAAAAAAAAAAAAGCAGGATAA
>SJYA01000946.1:392636-417172 GCA_006410615.1 Neotragus moschatus
AAGAAAAAAAAAAAAAAAAAAAGTATTAGTAGCCCACAGAGTTACTAGGAGACTGGAAAACTAGAAAACCAAGAAAAGTAAAGCATATCTGGAGGGCCCAAACTTAGAGAATATATTGCCATATACCATCAGTACAAAGAAATACATCATCTTTGCCCAGTTTTCTCCATATGAAAAATTATTGGTAGAAACTTTTGATAGACAAAATCATTCAATAGTGCACATCCGACCAGTTGGCAAGGAAACATATACCTTGGGAAGTAGGACACTTCTTCTTGCCAAAAAATACACAATTGAGAATTCTCTAAATATTAAGCAGAAGGGTTACATATTTGTAAGGAAACTCAGCTTAATCCTCATGAAAAAGATGCTTCAGATTTCTAACATAAATTTTCTTTGAGTGAAATGTCCACTCAGAAAAGGGAAAATAAGAGAAGATGAGTGCTTATATTGAGGGATTCATACTAGAAATGTACTAATCAAACTTAAACTTGTCTATCTTTGTCTCCCATGTCTTCCACTGGTCAAAATAGATAGCTAGTATTACTTCCACTTATTGTACATGTCATGACTTTTGTACTTCATAATAGCAGGTAAACAAATCTGACAGCCTCCATCCCCAAGAAAACAATTACTGCTAAGGAATCTGCAAAGAGTCGGACTTGACTTAGTGACTAAAAACATTTCCTTTGGATAATTGGTAAGATCCTGCGGGCATATGCGATAAGAGAAAGAGCTAAAAGAAGTTCAGATACTCACATAAAGTAGACTGTGAACCAAAAATTTTAGGAAGTACTAGTCAAAAAATATGAAGGATATGCCAGTTATTTTTTTTAGTTTTACTGAGATACTGTTGACATATAACATTGTATTAGTTTAAGGTGTACATGATGACTTGATACATGTATATATTGCAAAGTGATTTATCATAAGTTTAGTTAATTTCTATCACCTCACATAATTATTTTCCTCTTGTGAGAGAAATTTTAATATCTACTCTTTTGGCAACTTTCAAATAGAGAATACATACTTATAAGTTAAAGTCACAATGTTGTGCATTACATCCCCCAAACTTCTTTTACCTGAAAGTTTCACGTCCTTTCACCACTATTACTCATTTCCCCCATGTCTACTCCCATCTCTGACAATCACCAACCATTTATCTGTTCTTTGTTGCTATGATTTATTATTGGGGGGGGGTGGATTTCAAACTATAAGTGAAATCACTTGGCTTTCTCTGTGTGACTTATCTCATTTAGCATAATGTCTTCAAGATCCAGCCATGTTTCATCAATGGTGGATTTCCTTCTTTATATTGTTGAATAGCATTTCATTATATATATATATATATGTGTGTGTGTGTGTGTGTGTGTATATATATATCATTCATTCATGAATGGACACAGCTTATTCCCATGTCTTGGCTATTGTAAATAATATGGTTATTAACATGAATGTGCAGATATTTCTTCATGATTTCTTTTTTTTTAATTTTTTTCAAATATATACACAGAAGTTGAGTCACTGGATCATATGGCAGTTCTATTTTAAATTTGGGGCTGAGCCTTCATACTGTTTTCCACAGTGGCTGTGCCAACTTACACTTCTACTAACTAAGGATTCACTTTCACCACATTGTTATCAAAAATTGCTATCTCTTGTCTTTTTGATGGTGACCACACTAACAAGAATAAGATATCTTATTTTGGTTTGCACTTACTGATGATTAAATAATTAGTGATGTTGAGCACTTTATCATGTACTGATTGGCCATTTGAATGTCTTCTTTGGAAAAAGTTCTATTCAAGTCCCTGATCTATTTTTAATTAAATTATTTGTCTTTGTTCAGTTGTTTTGGTATTAAGCTATGAACTCTTTAAATATTGTGGATATTAACCCTTATCATGTTTTTGAAATATTTTCCTCCATTCTGCAAGTTACCATTTTGTTGAACATTTCTTTTGCTCCGCAGAAGCTTTTCAGCTTGATATTGTCTCACTTGTTTGTGTTTGTTTTTGTTTTTGTTGCATGTGCTGTTGGTGTCATATCCAAAAGGACACTGCCAAGACTAATATCCATATGTAGAAAAGGCGGAGGAACCAGAGATCAAATTCCCAACATCTGTTGGATCATCGAAAAAGCAAGACAGTTCCAAAAAACATATACTTTTGCTTTATTGACTATGCCAAAGACTTTCACCGTGTGGATCACAACAAACTGGAAAATTCTTCAAGAGATGGGAACACCAGACCACCTTACCTGCCTCCTGAGAAATATATATGCAGGTCAAGAAGCAACAATTAGAAATGGACATGGAACAGATTGGTTCCAAATTGGGAAGGGCATACATCAAGGCCTTGTATTGTCACACTGCTTATTTAACTTTTATGCAGAGTACATCATGTGAACTGCCAGGCTGGAAGAAGCACAAGCTGGAATCAAGATTGCCAGGAGAAATATTAATAACCTCAGATATTCAGATGACACCACCCTTATGGCAGAAAGCAAAAAACTAAAGAACCTCTTGATGGAAGTGAAAGAGGAGAGTGAAAAAGTTGGCTTAAAACTCAACATTGAGAAAATGAAGATCATGGCAGCTGGTCCCATCCCTTCATGACAAATAGATGGGGAAACAATGGAAATAGTGACAGACTTTATTTTGAGGGGCTCCAAAATCACTGCAGATGGTGACTGCAGCCATGAAATTAAAAGACACTTACTCCTTGGAAGAAAAGTTATGACCAAGCTAGACAACATATTAAAAAGCAGAGACATTACTTTGCCAACAAAGGTCTGTCTAGTTAAGGCTATGGTCTTTCNAGATGGTGACTGCAGCCATGAAATTAAAAGACACTTACTCCTTGGAAGAAAAGTTATGACCAAGCTAGACAACATATTAAAAAACAGAGAAATTACTTTGCGAACAAAGGTCTAGTCAAAGCTAGATGGTATAGTCCATCTAGTCAAAGCTATGGTTTTTCCAGTAGTCATATAAGGATGTGAGAGCTGGACTATAAAGAAAGCTCAGCACCGAAGAATTGATGCTTTTGAACTGTGGTGTTAGAGAAGATTCTTGAAAGTCCCTTGGGCTGCATGGAGATCCAACTAGTCTATCCTAAAGGAAATCAGTCCTGAATATTCATTGGAAAGACTGATGCTGAATCTCAAATTCCAATACTTTGGCCACCTGATGCAAAGAACTGACTTCTTGGAAAAGACCCTGATGCTGGGAAAGATTGAAGGTGGGAAGAGAATGGGATAACAGCATGGGAGATGGTTGGATGGCATCACTGAATCTATGGAAATGAGTCTGAGTAAGCTCTAGGAGTTGATGATGGACAGGGAAGCCAGGCCTACTGCAGTCCCTGGGGTTGCAAAGAGTTGGATATTACTGAGCTACTGAGTTCACTGACTGACTGAAGACCAATGTCAAGAAGATTTCTGTTTCTTCTAGGATTTTTATAGTTTCAGTTCTCACATTTGAGTCTTTAATCCACTTCAAGTTAATTTTTGTGAATCATGTAAGACAGGTGTCTAGTTTCTATTTTTAATACGTGATATTCAATTTTCTCAGCACTGCTTATTAAAGAGACTCTACTGAGTATTCTTGGCTCCTCTGTCAAACATTAGTTGCAGTATAGGCATGGATTTATTTCTAGGCTTTCAATTCTGTTCTAGATGCTTCTGTGTCTATTTTTATACCAATATCATACTACTTTGATTACCAATGCTTATTAAAATAGTTTGCAGTTAGGAAGTGTGATGTCTCCATCTTTCTTTTTCTTGCCAAAAATTGTTCGGGCTATTTGGGGAACTTTGTGGCTCTAAAATAATTTAAGATTATATTTTTCATTTCTGCAAAAAATGTCATTGGAGTCTTGACAGAGATTACACCGAATCAATAGATGGCTTTGGGTAGTGGGACATTTTGTCAATATATTTTTTTCAGTTCATGAATATAGGATAGCTTTTCATTTATTTCCATTTTCTTCCATTTCACAAATGTCATAGTTTTAGTGTACAAATCTTTCACTTCCTTGGATAAATTTCTTTCTAAGTATTTTATTGGTTTTGAGGTTATTATAAATGAGATTATTTACTTTACAGATAATCTATTTTCAGTCAATAGAAACACAACAGATACTTTGATTTTGTACCCTGAGACTTTACTGAATTTGTTGATTAGAGCTAACAGATTTTCAGTGATACTTAGGATTTTTTTTATACATAAAACCATGTTATCTTCAAGCAGATACAATTTCCTTTCTTACTCTCCAAATCAAATGCTATTTATTTATTTATTTATTTATTTATCGTTCTTGCCTGATTTGTAGGCAATTACTTCCAGTAATTTGCTGAATAAGATGGTATTTCAATCAGCAAAGAATATGCCTGCAGTGCAGGAGACCCAGGTTCAATCCCTGGGTTGGGAATATCCCCTGGCGAAGAAAATGGCAACCCACTCCAGTATTCTCACCTGGAAAATCACAAAGACAGAGGAACTTGGTGGGCTATAGTCCATGGGGTCACAAGAGTAGGACATGACTTAGTGACTAAACCATCATAGTAGGCATCCTTGTCTTGTTCCTGATCTTAGAGGAAAAGCTTACAGTCTTTCACCACTAAATATAATATTAGCTGTGTGCTTGTCATAAATGGCCTTCATTATGTTGAGAAATAATCATTCCAAATTCAAGTTGTTGAGAGCTTTTATTATAAATGGATGTTGAAATTTATCAAATACTTGTTCTGCATCTATTGAGATGATCACATGATTTTCATCTTTCATTCTCTTAATGTGGTGTCTCACATTTATTGAGATGCAGATGGTAAACCATTTTTTTCCATCTCAGGGATGAATTTCACTTGATCATGGTATGTGAAGAGCCAAATAAATAAAATTATAAATGAACGGAGAGATATCACACCTGATACCACAGAAATATAAATGATCTCAAACTACGTGAACAACTATATGCCAACATATTGTACAGCCTGGAAAAAAATGGATGCATTTCTATTTATGTGCAACCCACCATGACTGAAAGGGCTGCCCTGATAGCTCAGTTGGTAAAGAATCCTCTTGCAACGCAGGAGACCCCGGTTCAATTCCTTGGTCAGGAAGATCTGCTGGAGAAGGGATAGACTACCCACTCCAGCATTCTGGCCTGGAAAATTCCATGGACTGTATAGTCAATGGAGTCTCAAAGAGTTGAATATGACTGAGAAACTTTCACTTCACTTCACTACCATGACTGAAGCATGAAGAAATAGAAAATTAGAACAGATTAATAATAAGATTGACTCAGTAATCAAAGATTTCCCAATATAGAAAAGCATTGGGCAGATGGTTTCACTAAGTTTTACCAAATATTTAAAGAGGAATGAGTGGAAATCCTTATCAAACTCTTCAAAAATATTGATGAGGAAAGGATACTATCAAACTCATTTTAGGAGGCCAGTAATACCTTCACACCAAGGTCAGATAAGGAAACTACAAGAAAATCCCACTGCTGGGCATACACACTGAGGAAACCAGAATTGAAAGAGACACATGTACCCCAATGTTCATCGCAGCACTATTTATAATAGCCAGGACATGGAAGCAACCTAGATGTCCATCAGCAGGTGAATGGATAAGAAAGCGGTGGTACATATACACAATGGAGTATTACTCAGCCATTGAAAACAATACATTTGAATCAGTTCTGATGAGGCGGATGAAACTGGAGCCGATTATACAGAGTGAAGTAAGCCAGAAAGAAAAACACCAATACAGTATACTAACACATATATATGGAATTTAGAAAGATGGTAATGTTAAACCTGTATGCGAGACAGCAAAAGAGACACAGATGTATAGAACAGCCTTTTGGACTCTGTGGGAGAGGGAGAGGGTGGGATGATTTGGGAGAGTGGCATTGTAACATGTATGGTATCATAAGTGAAATGAATTGCCGGTCTAGGTTCCTTGCAGGATGCAGGATGCTTGGGACTGATGCATGGGGATGATCCAGAGAGATGGTGTGGGGCGGAAGCGGGGAGCGGGGGTCGGGATTGGGAGCTCATATACACTCGTGGCTGATTCATGTCAATGTATAGCAAATGAATACAGTATTGTAAAGCAAAACAAACTAAAAAATAAAAATTAAAAAAAAAATAAAAATAAAATCCCCCAACCTGCAAAAAAAATAAAAGAGTGAATCTTAAAAAAAAGAAGAAAATACAAAACTACAGGCCAATATCCATAATTAATATAGCTGCAAAAATTAAGAAAATACTGGTAAAGCAAACAGCAGCACATTAAGGGGATCACACACCATGAGCACTAATTTTTGTTTTGTATACAACTTTTGGTTTCTCCATTCTTACCTCTTATAATACAAGATTTGTGTTTTGTTTGTTTCTTTGTTTGTCTTTTCCTGTGACTCATGTCATTATGGTAGACATAAGTTAAAGACACCTTCTCAATATAAGCATATATGACATAATACAATAGATGTTTTTCTTCCAAATGGGGTATAGAATGTTCTAGATTGAGTTCCTTAACAAAAAAAAGTGTGCATAAAAATTAGTGAAACATAGAAGGATGAGAAGCACTTTACTGTTCTCTTGATGAGCTGTGAAACTATACAATCGGTTCAGCCAAAACAATACAATTCCGCCAAATGGTCCATATCCAGGTACCCTAAATGGAGAGGCCATGTCTCAGATGCATAGTCTTTGAGAGAGACAGAAGAGAGGCTACATTTACCCTGGTGCTTATTTCCATTAATCAAATTACTCCTGACAGTAGACTAATTCCATTGCATTTTTGATTGCTTCTGGCTAAGTGATCTCTCAAAATTTGGCTGCATTTTCCTGCTGATTATGGCATGTCATTCAAGTCTTAGAAGAGGACACAAAACCTCTGAGTGTGGGGCTGCCTATTCTAGGTGGAGGAGCCCCATAGACTAGAGCTGAGATGCTTGCTCAGCAAGCCAGAGTTTGAACATGCTAGAGTCAAATGCCATCGGACTCCAAGACAGTGTACAGAATGTACTATAAGCTATCTGTAAATTAGGATTACTTGAAATAAAGCAACACATTTTTGGTTTCTACATGTATCAGCATCATCTATGGATTTTGGTTAAATCCCACATAACTGAACTAGATGATTCTGACAGTCCAGGGAGGGAAAATCCCAATTTTAAAAATACTCAAGGTGGTCTTGAGATATAATTCGTTATTTTTTAATGCACTCACTTGAAGGGGAAATACATTAATTTTATTTTTTAAAAAGAAGAACATCTTCACGTAAGACATCTAATGTCTTTACAAATATTTATGTGATTTTGTTTAGGTCTTCAAAAAACGATATTCAAATGAAAACTGAAATTAAGTGAGTAGTATATACTCATCTATTTTGTACTCAAGACACACACACAGACATACATAAATCTATACTATCTTAAACATGCACATTTATATAGTTATTATTCTGAAAGTACTAGAAACATTTTTTAGATCAGAACTATTTTAATTTTAACCTCATCTAGCCACTGAAATCTAATTCAAATTAAAAAAAAACCTCAAATATCTGACAAATTTTCAAGCATATCCATTCTACATAAAAAAGTATACCTGTGCATCATATATTTCTCAAGCTTATTGGGAATTGATCCACTATTTTTTACTGACTCTCAAAACAATCAGAGTGATTATTTGAATTCTAACCTACTGCTCAACATACCAATTAAAATTAGAACAACTGTTTTATTTTTTTGTTGTTGTTAGTTTCATAGAATGTAAACTGAATACGTTTTCTTTTAAAAAGCAAACTTTCTCTTTGTAAAAGAACAAATATGTCACTGATTTTAATTGTACACTTAAGTATATAAAGATTATCATTTTTACTTCTTTATTTCAAATCTCAACACTTTTGTGGGAAAAAATACTTTCTATCTAAAAATCATAAATACATCCACAGCAAAACAATAAAGAAAAATGACACTTTGATTTTTTAAAGTATGAATGTCAACTTTCTACATAGGGAAACTTAATTGGTTCCAAATATTGAGTCAAAGTCTCCAACATTCAGTAGATAATTTAAAATCTATGTTAATTCTTTCATATATGATTTATATATATATAAACTATTTTGAAATTTTAAACATAAAAATTTTAAACATTATACTTCTGATTAATGGAGACTGTTAAGCATTCATCAATAAATAAGCAGCTGTTCTAATGTCTCTAGAAATATACAAGCTCTTTTTTTAGCTTTTTTGCAATTTTAAAAATATTTTTATGGATTTACAGCATTTAATTCAGAATCATGAACCCAGTATCTATATATAAAAAAGCAACTGATGAAAATGATGATGATAATGATAATAATGATAATGTGTTCATGATTTTAGTAGCTCTCATGTTCACATTTTTTTTGAGAAATTCTTAGTGTATAATATGTTGCTTTTACTTTTAATAAGAGCCTTTTGCTATTTCCAAGATCCACATAGGCTATGAATCATTTACATATCCAACTCTGTCTTTGTACTCTAGAATTTGGTTTCTAAATCCACACAGGAGAGTTATGTATTATTTTCTTCTGATTTTAAAACTTTATCTTTCCCATTTTCATTGTCAAATAAGAAATATTTGACTATTTTGGACCTTCAAATGCATGGGATTCTTGTAAGCAACTGTGAGTTATTTTTGTATTCTTCATTAGGCAAAAGCCAGTTGCTTATTTTTGAAAGAGAAAAATATCACTCTTTACAAATATAAAATACCATCATATAGAATTTAACAACATTATAATGAGTTTTTTTAAACTTTGTAAAGTCATAGTAGGAAAATCTCAGTTTCAAAGACAGATGTCAGGAGTATGGACTGCCTCAAACAAATACTGCTTCTGCTGCGTACACATTTTATACACATCTGACATCGAGCAGTTTACCTAGCTCTCCTGCATTTCATTTGCTTCATGTATAAAGCAGAGATAATAGGGTTATTTCAAAAATAAAATTAGTATGTGGACAGCTGTTAGAAAAGTATCTGGCAAATGTCTAGTGATACGTAATAGTAGCCTTATATCTTAGTTTATACTACATTTCACTGTCATTTTGTCTGAACATTTCTCACATTGACTCACATGAATATTTGTTAGGAACATACGCCACACTATTAAGTAACAGAGAAGGAAGAAGAATGTCATACTATGTATTTTATATTATATATATATAATATACACACAAACATATATATATATATTCCAGATCTGCCTTTAAAATTTAATAAGACCAAGTTGAACCTGAAAAATTCAACCAATGTACTTATTTTTGCTATTTATTTAATGTTACTTATCCACATGTCCTGAAGTTTAGATAAATGAATAAAAAACCATTCTTCTTCAATTGATACATTAATTATATTCATACGATAACGTCATGTACTCAACCAACAGTACTAAACAATGGTTGTGTCAAGCATTGTCTTAGGTTCAAGTAGTACATGGAAATTATCTAAAAGATATCTACCCGTCTAAATATACATGCAACGAAAAAAATCATAATAAAAATTAGGACAGATACTCTCTGTGGACACTAAGTGCTGGGAAGAATGGTTTTAAATATGGAATTAGAAAGAAAGCTTCACAGAAGGATACATTTTAAAGGATAGTTCAGTACAGTTCAGTTGCTCAGTCGTGTCCGACTCTTTGCGCCCTCATGAATCGCAGCACGCCAGGCCTCCCTGTCCATCACCAACTCCCGGAGTTCACTCAGATTCACGTCCATCCAGTCAGTGATGGCCATCCAGCCATCTCATCCTCTGTCATCCCTTTTTCCTCCTGCCCCTAAACCCTCCCAGCATCTTTTCCAATGAGTCAACTCTTCGCATGAGGTGGCCAAAGTACTGGAGTTTCAGCTTTAGCATTATTCCTTCCAAAGAAATCCCAGGGTTGATCTCCTACAGAATGGATTGGTTGGATCTCCTTGCAGTCCAAGGGACTCTCAAGAGTCTTCTCCAACACCACAGTTCAAAGGCATCAGTTCTTCAGCACTCAGCCTTCTTCACAGTCCAATTCTCACATCCATACATGACTACTGGAAAAACCATAGCATTGACTAGACCAACCTTAGTCGGCAAAATAATATCTCTGCTTTTGAATATGCTATCTAGGTTGGTCATAACTTCTCCTCCAAGGAGTAAACGTCTTTTAATTTCATGGCTACAGTCACCATCTGCAGTGATTTTGGAGCCCAGAAAAAAAAAGTCTGACACTGTTTCCACTGTTTCCCCATCTATATCCCATGAAGTGATGGGACCAGATGCCATAATCTTTGTTTTCTGAATGTTGAGCTTTAAGCTAACTTTTTTCACTCTCCNGGTTTAATCAGTAACACGGAAACTTCATGGTAATCGGTGACAAACTGGCTACTCATTCTCCCACTTCTCTTTCCCTGTAACCTTTCAAATTATATTTACCAAAAGCAACTGTACAGCAAAATTTCAAAATTTTCTTATTAAAAATGGGGAATTAAGAGATATGATCTCAAATCAATGCACTCCTATATTTGCTAGCAGATCTGACAAGAGACTAGTTGGGAAACGGAATTTAACAAACACTGGCTCAAATTAAAGGATAGGAGGCTAATTTGAATTTTCCTTATCTCTGGAGTCTTCTCTCTCTGTAACAGAGACTGCTGCCCATGATCAACTCCTGGGGGTCTTATCCCACCCAGCGTTCACATTTAACTCTAGGAGCCAACCCTCCCTTTCATAGTCACAAGTGTTTCTCCTTCAGCCTTTTTATTTTTAAATGATGTCTGATATATCTAAAAGACAGGCAAAATAAACTGCAATCTCTAACTGCATGCTTAGAATATCGGTACAAATTGTTACGGGTTGGAAATCAGAGAAACAGACTTTGCTAATAAGAGATTAGGAGTTTTTTATTTTAGTTTTGAGGTCTGAATGTTTTGTGAGCTTTACAGAGAGGATAAGAGCAAAACTTCAGCTCTTAAACTATCCAGTTAAAAACTATATTTTATATCCAGTGTAATTCTGCAACCATTAAGCCTTCAATGGATATTAAGCCCGATGCAAAGTAATGAAACCGAGAGTGGAAACACACACTACGGATTCTTCAGTCTGGGGAGAAAGGGCTGATTCATCTGTTTCAAGGGCCGGCAGAGATAAAAGACCTCATCCCGAATGGGGCTGCCTCCTTCCCAAACCTTAGCATTCCCGTCCAATGTGTTTCCTGGTGTGGAAAGGATTATTAATGTCAGTATCACTAGTGCTTGTAAAAGATTCATGGGCCATTTCCTCCCCTTCTCCTTGAATTTCCCTGTCTGTGGCTGTTGCCACCCTAAGTTCGCCTCATTGTTGAGTTGTTTGGTGATACCAGCTGCAGATTCTGTCACAACCCACTTCCTGTCACAGAATCATAGCATGTGAAAGCTAGAAGGGGCTTAGAGATGTCATTCTGAGAAGAGACAACTGAAGCTCAAAGAAAGAACAGTGACTTGTGTGAAGTAACATGGTAAGCCTGGACTAGAACCTTTCTGGGTTCTTTTATCCCTTTTTGTCATTTTTCCCTTCTTTCTTTCCATTAAAAAAAAATGTGTGTGTCTGTGTGTGTGTGTGTGTCTACAGAGTAGTATTTAGGGATCAGAGCATGAGGCCAGGCAAAATCCTACAAGATGAGGACACAAATTCTTCGGAGAGTCACACAGAAGGTCTTGGGAGTTCAGATCAATACATGTAGAAGGATAGAGAGAAGTAGAAATTGCCATTAGGACACCACAGTGATCACTGTTGCAGCCCAGGGCCACAGATGTTGAACTAGTGGACAAAGATTTGAAGAGAGGCAAGACATTTGTATAGTATCAGGGCATTTTCTTTAAGATATTTATTAATTATAAAGGGAAAAATAGTAACTCTATGGTAGGAAAACTCGGCGAACACCACCTTTACCAAGCAATTGAAGTTAATAAGACATATGAGCATCGTGACACACTGGGATCCCCAGTGTCAGCCATGGGGTACCTTAGGCAAAACATATAGCCCCATTCTGATCACGAGAAAGCATCAGACTCACAGTAATAGAGGACATTCTGTGAAGTAACTGGCCAGTACTTTACAAAAGGGTCAAAAGTCATGAAAGACAAGGGAAGACTGAGGGACTGGCACAGGTTGGAAGAAACAAAGGAGATATGACTAGTGAAGGCCAGGTGGGATCCTGGGCCAGAAAAAGAATATCAGGGGGAAAACGGNAGATGGGGAAACAGTGGCTGACTTTATTTTGGGGGGCTCCAAAATCACGGCAGATGGTGATTGCAGCCACAAAATCAAAAGATGCTTACTCCTTGGAAGGAAAGTTATGACCAACCTAGATGGCATATTCAAAAGTAGAGACAGTACTGTACCAACAAAGATCAGTCTAGTCAAGGCTATGGTTTTTCCAGTGGTCATGTGTGGATGTGAGAGTTGGACTGTAAAGAAAGTTGAGCGCCGAAGAATTGATGCTTTCAAACTGTGGTGCTGGAGAAGACTCTTGAGAGTCCCTTGGACTGTAAGAAGATCCAACCAGTCCATTCTGAAGGAGATCAGCCCTGGAGTTTCTTTGGAAAGAATGATGCTAAAGCTGAAACTCCAGTACTTTGGCCACCTCATGCGAAGAGTTGACTCATTGGAAAAGACTCTGATGCTGGGAGGGATTGGGGGCAGGAGTAGAAGAGGACGACAGAGGATGAGATGGCTGGATGGCATCACTGATTCGATGGACGCGAGTCTGAGTGAACTCCGGGAGTTGGTGATGGACAGGGAGGCCTGGCGTGCTGCGATTCATGGGGTCGCAAAGAGTCGGACACGACTGAGCGACTGAACTGAACTGAACTAATGAATTTAGGACTTGCATGCTATTGCAGCATAATCTACATATTTTATCAATATAAATATATAGGAGTTTTACAGACAACAAGAGAAGTAGTTTTAGTTAAAAGGAAGCATTTGCAAAGGCACAGTTCAAGAAATATTTCCACCCAACACTAGAGCACCTAAATAAATAAAACATCATTGACAGATATGAAGGGAGAAATAGACAGCAATACAATACTAATAGGAGATTTCAATACCCTACTTTCAATAATATATAGATCATCCAAAAAGAAATTCAGTAGAGAAACAGGTAACTTGAACACTGATATAGAACACATTAACTTAAAATATGTAGAATGATCCACCCAAAGCAGCAGAATACACACTGTTCTCAAGTACACATGGAGTATTCTCCAGGGTAGCTTATATGCTAGTTTACAAAAATGTATTAAAAATTAAGAAGATTGAAATCATTCCAAGTATCCTTTCTAACCACATGGATTAAAGGTAGAAATCAGTAATAAGCATAGGAAACTTCACATATAGGTGGAAATTAAACAACACACTTTTGGACAACAGTTGGATCAAAAAAATCAAAAGGAAAATTAGAAAATATCTTAAAGCAAGTGGAAATAAAAATATAACACACCAAAATCTATTAGTACTAAGAGAGAAGTTTATAGCTACAAACATCTACATTTAAAAAGAAGAAATATCAAATATACAATATAACTTTATAAATCAAATAACTATAAAAAGAGAACAAACTAAGCCCAAATTTAGCAGAAGGAAGGAAATAAGATTAGAGTAGAATTAAGCAAAATTGAGAATAGGAAGACATTTGAAAAAATTGACTATGAGATTTAAAAAAACATAAAAAACAAAATAAACTTTAACTAGACTAACCAACGGAGAAGACAATGGCACCCCACTCCAGTACTCTTGCCTGGAAAATCCCATGGACAGAGGAGCCTGGTAAGCTACAGTCCATGGGGTCGCAAAGAGTCAGAGACAGCTGAACGACTTCACTTTCATTTTTCACTTTCATGCATTGAAGAGGGAAATGGCAACCCACTTCAGTGTTCTTGCTTGGAGAATCCCAGGGATGGAGGAGCCTGGTTGGCTGCCGTCTCTGGGGTCGCACAGAGTCGGACACGACTGAAGCAACTTAGCAGCAGACTAACCAAGAAAAAGAGGGAGAGAGAGAAAACTTAAAAAAAAACATAAAAATGAAAGAAGATATATTACAATGGATGTCACAGGAACTTAAGAGATCATTTAAAAGTTACAAACAGTTATATACCAACAAATTAAACAACCTAAGACATGGATAAATTCCTATAAACATACAGCATGCCAAGACTGAATCAAGAAGAAAAAGAAAGCCTGAACAGACCAAAAATAAATAAGGAGATTGAATTAGTAGTTAAAAACTTTCCAACAAAGAAAAGTCCAGGACCATGTGACTGATAGGTGAATTCTACCAAATATTTAAAGAAGAATTAATAGCAAATTTTCTTAAACCCTTCAAAAAACTTGAAGAGAGAACATTGCCAAACCGATTACATGAGGCCAGCATTACCCTGATACCAAAACTAGACAAAGACAACACAGGAAAATATCCTTGATGAACATGGATGCAAAAATCCTGAACAAAATATTAGCAAACAAAATTCAACACAACATTAAAAAGATCATATACTATTACCAAATGATATGTATCCCTAGGATGATAAATTGTTTATCAAAAGCAAAGCAATAAATGTGATAAACCACATTAACAGACTAAAGCATAAAATTTTATTATTGTCTCCGTAGCTGTAGAAAAAATATTTGACAAAGTTTAACATCCTTTCATAATAAAAGTTCTCAAAAAAAAAAAATAAGCATAGAAGGAATGTACCTTAATATAATAAGGACCATATTTGAAAAGTCCATAACTAATATCATATTCAGGGGTAAAAAGCTGAAAGTTCTTCCTCTAGGATCATGAAGGAGGCAAAGATACATAGTCTCACCACTTTTGTTCAACATAGTACTTATTGGAAAAACTATCCAGATCAATTAGGCAAGAAAAAGAAATAAAATTTGACATCCAAATTTAAAAGGAAGAACCAAAATCATCTCTACAGAAGACATGACAGAAAACTGTAAAGACCACACACACATGCACACACAGAGAACCAAAAATAAATTTAGTAAAGTTACAGGGTACAAAAATCAACATACAAAAACCTATTGTATTTTTATACACCACCAACAAACTAACCAAAGAGGAAATTAAGAAATCAATTCCATTCATAATATCATAAAAATAATAAAATATTTAGGAATAAACTTAACCAAGTAGATAAATGACTTGAAAAACTGAAAATTATAAATCAATTTTGAAAAAATTAAACCTAGCACAAATAAGTGAAAATACACGCTGTTCATGGATTGAAGAAATAATATTTTTAAAACGTCCCTACAACTCAAAACCATCAATGGATTTAATGCAATCCCTATTAAAATACAAATGGAACTTTTTTACATACATGGTAAACAAAAGATCCTAAATAGGAAAAGCAATTTTGAGCAAGATGAACAAAGCTCAAGTCATCACATTTCCTGATTCCAAACTACATCACAAGGCTATAGTAATCAAACAAGTATGTACTTGAAGAAAAACAGATAATAAACTGACTGAACAAAATAGAGAACTCAGAAATAAAACATTGCAAGTATGATAAACTAATTTTTGACAAGATTGCCAATAATATATAAAGAAAAAGTTTCTTCAATAAATAGTGTGAAAACTATCCACACTCAAAGGAAACGCAAATCAGGGAAATGCGAAACAAAATCACAAAGAGATATCACTTATCACCTGTTAGAATGACTATTATCACAAAAACAAAAGATAAGCAATGGCAAAGACGTGAAGAACAGAAATACGTGGGACCTCTCTGCTGCTGCTGCTGCTGCTGCTGCTAAGTCGCTTCAGTCGTGTCCAACTCTGTGCGACCCCAGAGATGGCAGCCCACCAGGCTCCCCCATCCCTGGGATTCTCCAAGCAAGAACACTGGAGTGGGTTGCCATTTCCTTCTCCAATGCATGAAAGTTAAAAGTCAAAGTGAAGTCGCTCAGTCATGTCTGACTGTTAGCCCACCAGGCTCCTCTGTCCATGGGATTTTCCAGGCAAGAGTACTGGAGTGGAGTGGAGAACTCTCTGTGGGAATGCAAACCGCTTCCTCAAAATATTAAAAAATAGAGGTACTATTAAATCCAGCAATCCTCGTCCTCCTGGGAATATATCCAAAAGAAATAAAAGCAGAATTTCAAAGAGGTATCTGCATTATTTGCATTCCTGTGTTTACTGAAGCACAACCCACAATAGCCAAGATATTGAAATAACCTAAATGTCCATCAACAGATGAATGGACAAAGATATGTCTATGATATAGATATGATGGGATATTATTCAGCCTTAAAAAAAAAAGAAAATCCTCCATTTGTGACAACATAGATGAACCTAAAGAACATTATGCTATGTAAAACAGTCACAGACAAGCCTTACATGTTACTATTTACATGAAGATTCAAAAATAATTCAACTCAAAGAAACATAGAGTAGAATTATGGTTGGCAGGGGCTAGAATGAAGGAGAAATGGTACAGAAGTTGACTATGCCAACTGAGTAAAGCCCAGAAATCTACCATACTACATATTGCTTATGATTAATAACATTGTATCATATACTTTAAAATTTGATATGAGGATAGACCCTATGTTAAATGTTCCAATAATAAAAATAAGAATACGAGGAGATAAAGAAGATAAGAGGGTAGGAAGAAACTCTGGAGGTGATGGATATGTTGATGGCATAGATTGTATTGATGGCATGAAGAATTCATAGTTGTATACCTATCTCCAAACTCATCAAACTGTATATATTAAATATGTATACCTTTTTGTGTGATGATCATACATCAATATAATAGTTTAAATAAGAGAGGGAGAAAGAGAAGATGGTTAGAGTGCCTTCCTTACAAAGATGACATTTAAGCAAAGAGTTATGAAAGGAAGAAAACGGTCTTATCAATATCTGCAGGTAAAGCATTTCAGAGGGAGGGAATAGCCGGTGCAAAAGTCCTGCATTACAATAACACAAAGCATGTGAGAAAAAGCAAGGAAGCTGGTGTGGGTAACAGGACACATTGAGGTGAGAAAATTCTAGGAGATGGAGTCAGAGAAGTAAATACGGTAGGACATTTTGGATGCCTATGTAAGAACTATGCCTTTTCCCCTGAGAAAAGAGGTTAGGACATTACACAGTTTTGAGAGATGCCTTAAAACAATTACTCTGGTTGACACTAAAGCTCTGTTCATAAGAAGAATAGGGAGAAAGGGATACAGAGTAAGCAACAATTTTTGTCACATCTAGTATCTATTGGGAGCATATTATGGATACTTAGTAAATTCTTATTGAGTGTGTGAATGTGAATGTGAATGTGAAGTTGCTCAGTCGTGTCCGACTCTTTGTGACCCCATGGACTGTAGCCTACCAGGCTCTTCAGTCCATGGGATTTTCCAGGCAAGAATACTGGAGTGGGATGCCATTTCCTTCTCCAGGGGATCTTCCCAACCCAGGGATCGAACCCGGGTCTCCCGCATTGTAGGCAGACGCTTTACCGTCTGACCTACAAGTTACTGTCATTTTTCCATGCAAAAGTGTTTTTTTTTCCCTCAATTATAAAGCAATCTCTAATCAAAATGTTCAACTAAATATATGTGAAGTATTATTTTAAAGCTTCTTATAGTATGGCAAAGGTGGGTTAATATTTTTGTACTGAAATTTTAGTTACTTCAAATATGCTTCCAATATTGTTCACTAACTTCCTGAACCCTCTCAAAGTTATTCACAATACATTTATATAAGCTTTATGCAACTAAATAACAATTTGCTTATAATACAAGTTGTGATGGGAGAAGACATGAATATTTTAAAGAGTCTTGTTCAAAGACCCATATTTGCTTTTATATTCTATGAACTAAATATAGAAAAAACGAACTCATTGCAATGAGAAAATTTTGTGCAACAAAATGCACTTAAAAGAGAGCTTTCTGTTCAGCAGCATCTCCTTTGCACATATACGATATGTTATAAATTTTGCATGATTTTGACTTATCCACTTCCATGTTGCTCTAGTGGTGAAAAAAGTTGCATCTTGAAGGAGGAATCTTTGTGAATCAGATTGCATTTCTGCAGACTTGTAAATCCATTCAGTTCTTTCATATCTTACCATTTGCATTAACACCACCATTCACATAATAATTCACTCATCAATTCCCCTCCTTCATTCACAATTTCCAAGTCTACTGATCCTTTGAAAAATCTAAGTACTTGTCTTTTTATCCTTGCTATAATTACCACTGTATAGCTATAAAAGTTACTTTGAATATTTCTCCAGTTGCAATCTATCTCATACACAACTTTCATGCCAGTATCTCTGAATTAGTCAGGATTCTCTAGAGAAAGAATCAATGTAAGATAGAAGAGGAGATTCACTACAGGAATTGGTTCACACAGTTAAGACACCAAGAAGTCCCACAAGTTGCTCCAAGTTCTTGCAAGTCTTTGCAAGCTGAAGAAGCAGGAAAGCTGGTAGTGTAATTCAGTATGAGTCTAAAGGACTATAAATCTTGGCTCTGACAAAATAGGTCTCAGTTCGAATCCAAAAGCCTGATGTTCACAGGCATTGTAAGAATGTATTTTTTAGTATAAGAGACTTTCCAAACTGCCCCAGGGTTATCTCTGACTCATGGAAACGTGGCCTGTTTATCTCTGATTACATTTCTCAGCCCCATATAACCTGCAGGTGGCAAAACGAGGGGGCAACCAAACTTACCCTCTCGGCTGTAATTGGGAAAGGACTATGCATAGGCACCCCATCCCGAGCTCACGCACATCTCTGTAACCTATGAAACTTCCTCGGGACTTTTCCAGAAGAGCTGTTGTTCCGAGAAACTGCCCGCCACAGGGGTGCCACCTGGTCAACAGTTGTAACCTGTTATCAATGAACCAATCCTTGAAAAGGTCAACACCTGTAACCAATCAATCTGTTTCCGCTTGCTTGTGCTTAAAAGCTGCCATGTAACAACACTCAGGGTTCTCGCTCCTTGCTTAAGGAGATGGAACCCCGGCGCGCCGGTACAATAAAATCCTCTTGCTGTTTGCATCGAAACCTGGTCTCGGTGGTCTTTGGGGCGACGGATTCACAGCGAGGAACCGTTGGGTTCAACAGCATCATGATGGATGCTTAAGCAGAGAGAGTTAATTTGCCTTTTTATTTTTATGTTTATTTATTTTTTGTTCTTTGTAAGCTCTCAACAGATTGGATGATGCCCACCCACATTTGTGAGGGTGATCTTTACTTGGTCTACAAACTCAAATGCTAATCTCTTTCAGAGATACCAGTACAGGTCACAGGCGCACCCAGAAATAACATCTTCCCAGCCAAGCCTCCCTTAACCCAGTCAAGCTTACAAACAAAATCAATCATTATAGTCTTAAAGAAGAATCTGGCAAGCCATATAGATACAAGAAGGAAGATCCACTTATGGCTGATGGAACATTGACTACCTCCCAAAAGGGAAGAGCAGTTAGTGCCATGATAACTTACCTCTCCTAGAGATATCTAAGAGGTTTCACTGATATGTGAACTAAAAATTTTCCTTTGACTCCTTCAATTATCGATCAAGTTTCCCTCATTATATTATTGTTTATTCTTCTTTTATCTGCCAAGTTTTTTATATCCCTGGGCTTTTCTGTCTTGTTTCTCCCTGGCTATTCACCCATACTTAACACTCATTATCTTCTCTTTACCTAGAATTTTCTTGTTTCAACAGCTGTTTGACAAAATGTCTGATAAGACTATCTAGGAATAATTCACCTCAGCACCAGTGACTTCTGCTCTCAACATTACCACTTAAATCTGAAACATCTAAAGCTATATTACACCAAGTCCTGTCTCTTCACAAACTCACAGGAACATGGTTACTTTACTCCAATTATGAAATAAAACTGGAAAAATCCTTTGATATTGTACAAAAGAGAAAGTTGTAGTTTATGAATATTTTCTATTGACTGTTAAATTGATTCTGTGAAGAAAAACCTGGGTTTTCAAACCAATAACTTACACTAGGATTTTTCCCATAAATTAATATTTATTATAATTAATATTTATTAAAGACATCATGAGTCAGGCATAGATCTAAAGGCTTTAGATATGTTATTTCAATAAATCATCACAATAACCTTACAAATCAGAGAGTATAGCAGTCCCATTTTATAGAACAGAGAACTATTCCTAGTCACATAGTGTATAAAGTCAGTGTTGTGACTGACAGCTTAATCCCCAAACCAAGTGTATAGAAAATGATTCTCAGCCACAGTGATACTTAGAGATGAGTTCACTGACTGATGTAGTCACTTCTCTAAGTAGACATTTATGTTTTTCAGAACTGGAGATACAGCTGACACAGTATTGACAATACCAACCATAGCCACTAGGATGAGCCCAGCCATCACCACTACACAATTCCTCACCCACATGTCCTTATCTTTCCTCAACTCAAGAAAGAATAACAGTTTTCCGCTTACAGTGTAACCTATTCTTTCACAGGTTGACTCAAACCTAATTTCCATTTCTTTGGGTGATTCTTCAGCTTCATTTTTTTTTTTTCTCATTTCATGGATAATCATTTAAAAGTTGAATCTGTGAAAACAGGTCTTAGACTTCAAAGTTCTATCCTAGTGAAGACTTAAAAGACATCTAAAGAATCTGGTGAAAAGTCAGGAAGAGGACTGTCAGCAAATGTTCCCAGTTGAGTCAAATCCCTCGATTATCTTTTGTAGCAAAAGTGACGGAGGTGATCAGGGAAGATTCAAGTAATAGGATAGTAAGAAAGGACCAAAACAAGGCCAGGATCTGACTGTGACTCAGATCATGAGCTCTTTATTGCCAAATTCAGACTTAAATTGAAGAAACTACGGAAAACCTCTAGACCATTCAGGTATGACCTAAATCAAATCCCTTATGATTATACAGTGGAAGTGAGAAATAGATTTAAGGGCCTATATCTGATAGATAAAGTGCCTGATGAACTATGGAATGAGGTTGGTGACACTGTGCAGGAGACAGGGATCAAGACTATCCCCATNCCATAGCTAATCAACAGAATTACCCCACAGAAAGACATATCATATGGACAAGGACCCAAATCACCAAGCAGTTTGGAGAATGGCACTCAAACTTCAAGCCAGGATACAAAAACATTTACTCAGTTCTCCTCTAGGAATCACTAACCAAGAGCAATATAGGTATAGGCCTGGGTATAGCATTAGTATCAAACCCTGGAGTAATATTAAAGCATTTATAGATACTGATAAACATGAGACAGAGTTGTGAATTGACATAAGTATTCACCTTTCCAAAAGTTCTTAAACACCCCTCTGCATCTTGTTCAAAGAAGAGGTGATGCTCAAGGCAGGAAATCCTTTTGTCCTGACAATCAAGAGAGAGGCTTTCTGATGTCACTTCCACTACTGACTACAACCTTAGGTAGGTCAGAAACTTCCCCCGAAGTGAGGGCAGTTAGGCTAGCCACTACACAAGGCTCATTCAGTATAAACTCTCTGAAACTCTGAAACTAAATAGAAATCTGTGTACCGCAAGTATGATTTTTAGAATGTTTGGATCAATTTGAATGTTGGAATATTCTATGTCAACAGGTTATTTTATTCATTCTGCTGCTAAAAAGCAGCTCCTTTTTCTCTGATGGGGGTTCATGTCACTTTTTTCTAAAAATAATTGTTATTATATTTCAAAATAAATAGATTTAAACTACAGTTAATCAGAAAGACAGAAAGGAGTAACTGTCTTGGTACTAAATTTTAAAATTAAATCAGATGACCCAACAATGGAAAATCTTGAACTTGAGATTTAATTGAATGAGAATAAAATGCTATTGCCAGAAGACAAAACTACAATTATGTGCTTTAAACAATGACTGAATTGTACTGTCCAGGTATTAAGTAGAAATTCTTAATTAAAAGATTCCTATGGTATTGCTACAGGCCCTTAAATTTATGAAGTACCTAATAAGTGCAGTTTGAATTTAATGAGACATTGACTATTAAGTTAGTGAGCATTTACTATGTCCCTGCCCCTGTAGGGCTTAAATACAGAAATTCATTTAATCCTTATAGCAACCCTATGAAGTAGATACATTTTACAAATGAAAAACAAAACAAACAAGCAAATAAATGATGGTACAGAGAAGTCAAGTAACTTGCCTAATTTCATACAGTTGCTAAGTCCAGGCACTACCGGTATATTAGCTTTATACACCCTTGCTCTCCCTGCGTCCTATGATCCTTGCTCCTCTGCGTCCTCTAATCTGTGTGCCATATTAGACTTTAAAATTAGATGTTCATACTTCACAAATAACTATTAGTAATCTTTGCAAGCCTGAATCAAATATAAATTAGCTTTGCCATAATGCTGTAATTAATGTTATTATTTTTAAAGCATTTATATATGTGACGTTTTATGTGTGTGCGTGTGCTTAGTCGTGTCTGACTCTTTGCGACCTCACGAACTGTAGATTACCAGGCTCTTCTAACCATGGAATTTTCCAGCAAGAATACTGGAATGGGTTGCCATTTCCTACTCAAGGGGATCTTTCTGACCCAGGGATCAAACTGCATCTCTTGTGTCTCCTGAACCACCAAGCAGAGTCTTTACCACTGTGCCATTTCGGAAGCTTTACACCTCAGGGTAATGTTGAAGAATGTATTATTTACGCACCTGTTTTAAGAAAACAGACAAACAAAAAGGTCCCAGAGACTCAGCCATCTACTCATTCTGATATTAGGGTTGATCTTGTCTAGTGTTCAATGCTGTTAGCATTCTGGTGTCACAAGTACTAAACTCATCAGAGTTTCTTTTTAACATTTGTAGCATGAAATCTCTCATAGATTTGCATAAGAAACAAAGTGGTAAAAAGAAGAAAATGTTTGGCAAATACAAATTAAGCAAAAGGATTGGAAAGGGAAAACAGGGGCAAGTGAAGTCGCTCAGAGTGTCCAACTGTTTGAGACCCCATGGACTATACAGTTCAAGGAATTCTCCCAGCTAGAATACCAAAGTGGGTAGCATTTCCCTTCTCCAGAGGATCTTCCCAACCCAGGGTTTGAACTCAGGTCTCCCACATTGAAGGCAGATTTTTTACCAGCTGAGCCACCCGGGAAGCCCAAGAATACTGGGGTGGGTAGCCAATCCCTTCTCCAGTGTATCTTTCTGAGCCAGGGATCAAACCAGGGTCTCCTGCATTGCAGGCAGATTCTTTACCTGAGCTACCAGGGAAGGCCTAGGGGCAAGTAAGATGATACTAAAAACTGTAGCAATCTTTTTTGTGTCTGGCCAACATATCATAAAACTCTTTAATAATGCATCTTCATTTCCAAGTCACTTCTCTGGGTCTTTCATATACAATTATATAAAAACAAAACTCATAATAATTTTGAGGAATTAGGAACGTTGCCAACATTTTACAAATACCTTGGACAAAGAACATTTCTAACAATACTTCCTAAACCCTTCAACAAATTTCTCTCCAGACCAATCTTGACCATATTTTTCTAGCTATATTCAGTTACAGCTCAGAGAAATTGGGGTAACTTGAGTGTTGAGTAAAATCCAAAGACTTTAACAGAGTTCTGGCTATAAGGATTGGATAAGGAAATGGCAACCACTCCAGTATTCTTGCCTGGAAAATTCCATGGACAGAGGACCTGGCAGGCTATAGTCCATGGGGTCTCAAAGAGTTGGACACAACTGAACAACTAAGTATGTACTGCTTGTAAGGATGGTGGGCAGAAGAGGCAGACATTATTTTTTTTCAACTAGATTAGAGTCCTTGAGAAACCCAACAGGCCGTAATATCTTGGTATATGAGGTATACAAGGAGTAGGAAAAACATGAAAGGCAAATCTCATTCTCACTCAAATATTTTTATATTGGGAAGAACTGGTTAAATATAGGAGTATTTGGTTAAATGTGATCATCAAGCTTATCACTGAAAAGAAAGCAAAAAAAAAAAAAAAAAAAAACCCTAAATATTCCAGATACATATTATCAACATCTGGAGAACTTCTTCTCCCTTTTGACAAAACCCCTCAGAACTCCATGCTTTTCAAACCAACTATTCAGCGGACAAAGTAGTGACAAAGCGAATGGACCAAGACTATCAATCAGATTTGATTCCTTAGGGAGGTCTTTATCCACAGTATGTAATGATTTCATGGCAACAAGCATAGCACTGGGTGGGAATTTCCAGTTCTCACCAGTCGTGCTGCTGCTGCTTGGTCACTTCAGTCATGCCCGACTCTGTGCATCCCTATGAACTGTAGCCCGCCAGGATCCTCTCTCCATGGAATTCTCCAGGCAAGAGTATTGGGGTAGGTTGCCCTGCCCTCCTCCAGGGGATAGTCCCAACCCAGGGATCAAACCCAGGTCTCCTGCACTGGAAGGTGAGTTCTTTACCACAGATCCACGAGAAAAGCCCCCGCTACCCCTCCCGCCCCCCCCTGTTTTCTAGGACAAGAATATTTGTTTTTGTTT
>SJYA01000946.1:417424-442885 GCA_006410615.1 Neotragus moschatus
CCAGCATCAGGGTCTTTTCCATTGAGAAGGTTCTTCCCATCAGGTAGCCAAAGTAATGGAGCTTCAGTTTCAGAACAGTCCTTCCAATGAATATTAGTGTTATAAAGATTAAAAAAAAACAACTGTGATCCAAATGTACTTTGAAAATATATACTTTGGGGAAATTTAAAGTTATTTTATTTATCTTCAGGATGGCCTTAAATTACCTCAAGCGTTTTTGTAGCTGCTCAGTTACCTTCATGTCCATATATAAAACATTCTCTTTTTTAAGCTCCCAAATAAAATAATAAATAATTCTTACTTAAAACAGTGTTTTTCCTTGCAAACTATTCAATCATATTGTTCTTCTTAATGTATGCCTCATCTTCTCCAATTATAAAATAATATAATTTTAATTTTTTTTAAATATCAGAAATGTATGTTTAAAAACAAACATAATATTACAAAATAGCAAAAAACATAACATTCCTGATCATCTCTTTTTTCAGCTGCTGCCTAAATAATTGTCAACCTAAATAAATGTCTGAAGCACCTGGAGTTTAGAGCCACCTGCTTAAATGTATTTTACACTGTATATTTAATATGTTTTGTATCATTTTTCAGAAGGATTATAAAGCAGAAAGACCGTTTAATGCTTTTGAAAGTTAGATATTTTAATTATAGTAAAAAGCTGTACAGGGCATTCACATATAACATTTGTACAACCAAGGTCAGGTCTATTTGTTTACCGCCCCCCCCCAAAAAAAAAGAGCAAATCTATGCATGATTCATTGTATTGGGCTCTTTAATGCCCAATTCTGATCCCTGCCAAGGTCTGATTGATTGTTCTATTAATACATCCAAGGCAAAAATTGAAGAATAAATCAAGCAATCCAGGATCAACTTAGTCATGCTACAGAGACATGGTCTAAAAGCCAAAACCCAAAATCCTTTGCAAAGCTTGGCTGAATACTTATTGACTGCCTACTAAATCACTACTGTCTTCATGAATTAGGCTGGTTTGGGGGAGGAGAGGGAGGACCAGAAAGGGCAAAGAGTTGATATGTATTAACGGTACCTGATGTATTATTTGTAGGTATTATACTACATGTTCCCAAGTGGCACTAGAGTAAAGATCTCGCCTGCCAATGCAGGAGACTTAAGAGATGTAGGTTCAGTCCCTGGGTTGGGAAGATCCCCTGGAGGAAGAAATGACAATCCACTCCAGTATTCTTGCCTGGAAAATTCCATGCACAGAGAAGCCTGGGGACTACAGTCCATGGACTTGCAAAGGGTCAGACATGACTGAAGCGACTTAGCATGCATACTTCAAGTGACCTCTATTTTCTATTATGAGATGCTTTGCCTTTCAAGCTAAGTTATCGTCCTTCCAAAAATGTCCTTTTTAAAATCAAAGTATATCAGAGAAAGGTGATATGTTAGCAAAAGAATTTGTCAGTGACAAGCAAGCCAGGAAACAGACAAGATGAGCTCTTCTCCTTTGAACAGTGCATATGCTTATCCTCAACCTCCTCACTCCCATTCATTCCTGAGCCTTCTGGAATTTGGCTTTGGTTCCTACCACTCCAGCGGAGACACTTTTATGATCACGATTTACTTCCTAAATGTCAAATTAAACAAGCGCATTTTATTGCTTACCTTGCTAAAAACTCACTGCCACTTTTTAAAGCTGTGAGTCATTTCATCGTTCTTGAAATCTACTTTCCTTTTTTCTTTGTTCACACTCTCTTGATGAATCTTACACCTTTCATTTCCTCATTCCTACATAGCCTCCTCACACTCCATCCATTCCAGGATTTTGTTCTCAGAACTATTCTCTTTCTACTCTTATATGCATGCTCAGGTTTTCAGCATGAAACACAATGTTAATCGTTTCTGGATCTATACCGCCAGCACAAAATTTTTTATGGTTCTAAAAGTCATATATCCAATAGTCTATTAAATTGAGTAATGTTGTCAACCATTAACCATCCTTCTCTCATCCTCAGACCTCACCCATCACCAAGTAAGCTCTACTGGTTTTATTACTTTAAAAAGTGGGCTGCCTTTACCCTCCTCTCTGCCTGTTCTTCACTCTTCTCTTTCCCAGTCACAGCCATCTCTATACTTGATTCTTGCTTCTCTCAAAGGGATGATAGAGTCTCCTGATTTGTTTCTAGATTTGAGCTCTTCAAATTTGTCTTCTTGAAATTTGCTGTCTAAAAGAAGAAGCAGACAATAAACACAATAAGTAAATATGCTAAAAGTGAGGAATAAATAGTATAATAGTAAAATATACTATATAATATATAATAGTATAATAGTAAAAAAAAAAAATCAGGATTGTAAACAAATGGTGAGGTAGAGCACTGCTCACAAAATGCCCCATAGGCTGACTCCTCCCTGCCTCCCTGCCATTTTAACTTCACCTCCCCACAACCCAGTTTTAAAGTTTTACACCAAACTACCTGCTTTTTTTTTCTCGATTACTCTATACTGTTTACTACTCCTATGTCTTTGTTTATGACAGCCTTTCTGCCAGCAATATTCTTTTCTTCATCACTGAAAAATTCATACTCATTTAAGTATTATTGGACATACACTAGGCTGGCATGATGTTTGGACTTTCTAGTCCTGTATACCCTGTGTATTCCTAACTATGCAGTTAGGGCTGTAAATTATTATTTTCAGCTTATTTTTCTGTCTATCACTAGGAGACAGATAGTAAGACAGGGATCATATCTTGCTCACATTATATTCCCAACACATTCATTGAAATGGGCATTGCTTTATTTGCCCTGTGACTATACTTCTATAATTTCATGATCATCCAACATCCACTTCTTTTCATATAGATGCAAGCTTCAGAAAAACTATTTTTTTCTCTATAATTCAGGATACAATGCAGTGCTAAATCACTTCAGTCATGTCTGGCTGTGCAACCCTGTGGATTATAAACCACTGGGCTCCTCTGTCCATAGGATTCTTCGGGCAAGAATACTGGAGTGGGTTGCCGTGCTCTCCTCTAGGGGATCCTTCCAGCCTAGGGATCAAACTCACATTTCTTATGTATCCTGCATTGGCAAGTGGGTTCTTTACCATTAGTGCTATTTGGGAAACCTACATAACCAGGAGAGTTGATTTAAAAGATCCTCTGTATCCATGGTTTTACTTTCTATGTATTGTAGTTAAATATTCTGAGTCTGATCTGTCTAAAGACTGAAAAATCAGTCTTTATACCATTTCCAACTTGCTGGGTTAGGATAAGATTTGGGGGGAGGTCATACCACTGCAGTCCCTAAATCCAAAGACTGCAAAAAATATGTGTGATTTTTAATAGAGAGAAACAAACTCTCTGGAAAATGGGGAATGGGCAGGGAAAAAAAAGGTATGGATAAAAACACATCATCTCTTTACTAATCATAGTCCCTATAGTATAAGAAAACTGGACTATAAAAGTGGGTGGCCAAGATCACTGCAATATGCATTTTTTTCTCCAGATTACTTAAGTGTGTCTTCTCACCACAATTTTAAAGCAGTGTTCTGTTTCTATTATTTTTAACTTAGGTTCTCTGATTTATTGCACCTTTTTCCACTTCATATATTTACATAGTTATCACCTGTTTAAAAAGTATATATATATATATATATTTGTATACATATACACATTATTTTTATAAATGCTAAATATATATTTTAATGTGTATGAATAATATACCTTGAGTTATAACAATAATTTTGATAAAAGTAAACCGTTATTTTAAAAAATATTGTAAACTATAAATATGCTCAACAAACATAGAGCAAAAACTTCCAATAAGTTTTTTATGCAAATTAATGGAAATTTTAGTTCATTGCTGGTTATTAAAATTAGTAATGGAAAAGAAATAGCCAAAAGGTAAATGTGAACTGCTACTGCTGCTGCTGCGAAGTTGCTTCAGTGGTGTCCGACTCTGTGCAACCCCATAGACGGCAGCCCACCAGACTCCCCCGTCCCTGGGATTCTCCAGGCAAGAACACTGGAGTGGGTTGTCATTTCTTTCTCCAATGCATGAAAGTGAAAAGTGAAAGTGAAGTCGCTCACTCGTGTCCGACTCTAAGTGACCCCATGGACTGTAGCCCACCAGGCTCCACTGTCCATGGGATATTTCTGGCAAGAATACTGGAGTGGGTTGCCATGCCTTCCTCCAGGGGAGATGTGTATAAGAGACAGACTAAGGGCTGCCCTCAAGNTGAAGTCGCTCACTCGTGTCCGACTCTAAGTGACCCCATGGACTGTAGCCCACCAGGCTCCTCCATCCATGGGATTTTCCAGGCAAGAGTACTGGAGTGGGGTGCCATTGACTTCTTCGACATGTGAGCTAATATACAGTATCTCATTAAAAATGCATTATCAAAAACAAGATAGTCTCTTTCAAGTTAAAAGTAATTGAACCAATGAATTAGTCTAGGTTTTAATTAAAAATTGAAAATTCAGTATAACTGTTAATTTTATCTGCTAGAAAAATAAAGCACAATATAAACTGATTTAATATTTATATTTACTAATGAAGAGATATCTGGAACATTATGTTTGATATACATTCTGCAAATTAATCACAACTGAGGTATCTAAGAACGTGAATATTTGAAAAGAATTGTACATATCATGTACCATGTAATTTTGCTCACATTAATATTTTCTTAAATATCTGACAAAACAAAGTAAAATGGCTTCTAAAATGTTGATTTTTAATAGTCTTCACTACCTTGATACAGAATATACAATAAGCACAAATTCTAAAATGGACATTAATGCTTCAGTTCAGTTCAGTAGCTCAGTTGTGTCCGACTCTTTGTGACCCCATGAATCACAGCAAGCCAGGCCTCCCTGTCCATCACCATCTCCTGGAGTTCACACAAACCCACGTCCATCGAGTCGGTACTGCCATCCAGCCATCTCATCCTCTGTCNACTGAACTGAACTGAACCTATTTAATTCAATTAACATATAGTGAGCTGTTATATATTCCATCAGCACTTCAGGAAAATAAAGGTAAGTGAAAAGGTCTCAGCCTTTTGCAAACCACAAAAATAATGGCACTGTGATACAAAATGAAACAAGCCAAAAAACAAATACACCATTGAAATAAAAAAAATCCTGACAATATCAAGAGATTATATGGTAAACAAAGAGACAAATAACCAATTAAATTCTGTGAGGGAAAGAGTGGGGGAGATCATATCTGTGTGAGTTATCAAAACAGTTTCCCTCAGCTGAGTAGAAACAGAAAGGGGAGAAAAATGCAGAAAAAGACAAAGCAGGACCTCTGAAATTGATAGGGGAAAATCCTCCCTCGCATCTTGTTAGCTTCTGCCAGTTTGCCAGCAATCTTTGGCTTATCTTGGTTTACAGTTTCATAATTCTGATCTCTGCCTTTGTCTTCCATGATATTCTCCACGCCTGTGTGTGTGTTTGTATGTCTGCACATGGTTGTCTTCTTATAAGAACATTGATCACATTAGATTAGGGTTCATTCTATTTCAGTATGATCTCATTTTGACCAATTATTCAATATTTTGTGACAATTCTATTTCCAAATAATGTCCCATTCTGAGGTCCTGGAAATTAGGACTTCAAGATAGCATTCTTAGGGGGATATAATTGATCCATGACACTTAATATAAAAATTATCTACTCAAGCCAAAGAAAATTTAAAGAGAATTATGAAATTCCAATTGTTTGATTGATATATATTGTTTGTTGTGGCATGGTGAAGTTGCACAATACCTTTGGAAAGTAATCAGACAAACTGCATTCAACATGACTGTAAGATGTTCATACATTTAGACCAAAGAAATAACCCTAAATATGGAAAAAGCATTTATACAGAGGCTTAGTGAAACTGCAAACAAAAAAAAAGTTAAATACATATAAATACATATCGAGAAATTAAATTTTAGTTCATCCAATTCACAGAAAAATTAGAAAACAAGAGATTAGATTTAGAAAAGTTCATTACATGGGAAATATTTCTATCAATTGAAATAGGCTAACACACACACACACACACACAGACGTGTGTGTGTGTGTGTGTGTGTGTGTGTATGTATAACCAAAAACAGCTATCTAGGCTCCTCTATCCATGGAATTCTCCAGGCAAGAATACTGAAGTGGGTAGCCATTCTGTTCTCAAAGGGATTTTCCCAACCCAAGGACTGAACCCACATCTCTTGCAGCTCCAGCATTAGGAGACGGATTCTTTACCTGTGCATCACTTGGGAAGACCTTAGCCATGTTATCCGTCCCCAGGTTATCACAGTTTAGGAAAACTAGTGTGTATTCCTCAGGTTCATGTGATGACCTTTGTGGACTAGCTGTGGCATTGCTTCAAGTTGTTTCAAATCCAGGACACAGAGAAGCAGCCTGCATCTGGAGCATGCCATTCCCATGTCAGAGAAAGAGAAAACAAATGGAAGAACAACAAAATGCCCTTAAATGTCATTCTTTTTGGAATGACCTGTCACTCCTATTCACTTTTAATTGTCCAAACCACGTCACTTGGTCAAACCTGATAGCTATGGATTAGGAGTACTCATCTCACAGGAGTGTCAGGAATAATTAGAAGCAATAATACCATCTTGTTTCCCTCTCCTCACGTAAAATACACTTACCTCACCCACACAAAAGAGAACAACCTAACCATGCCATCGTATTCAAAGTCCATGAAACGGTAGTTTTTAGATCAGGGCCAAATATGGCTTTTTATTGATCCAAAGATCCAAGAACTGAAAAGTCAAGTTATCTGTCCAACAACACACACCACACACAGTGGTGGAATACAGACTGACCACAAGGAACATTTCCACTGAAACAGAATGAGAATGGAAAACGAACATCATTACTAATATGTAGCAACACTGAAACCTCCCCAGGGAGAAATTACAAAGGGCCCCACCCTGAAGGAAGAGAATGTTCCTTAAATTAGGCCCTGTTTCCCTTCCCCGGAAGTAAATCCTAGTCCACCGTTCTTTTGGTAAGGGTTTCTGCCTCTGGGAGATCTTTCCTTTTCCATTAAGTCTCCTAAATTCTCATCTGAAAAGAATGCTGAAGAGAATATTTTGAGCTCTACACAGCTTACTTATCTTTCTGTCTGTGGAAGGTGGGGGCTCCAAGTCTCAGGAAGTCACAGTATATTTTAAATCTAGCCTAATGATTCCTTTGGCAGTACAACTCTTTCGAAAGCAGAGTTTGCTTTTCTTCTGTTACCCAAATCATACATTAGTAGCTTATCCAAAGATTATATTTTATTGCATACTTAATTGCAGATACTGGGAAGGACAAGCCTTTATTCTTTTTTCCTTGAGCAATCTGTCTAATAAGGTTTTCACCAGGCTTCCCCGGTGGCGGTAGTGGTAAAGAATCCGCATGCCAATGCAGGAGCCACAGGAGATGGGGGTTCGATCCCTGGGTGCGGAAGATCTCCTGGAGGAGGAAATCGCAATCTACTCCAGTTTGCCTGGAAAACTCCATGGAGAAAGGAGCCTGGTGGACTATAGCCACAAAGAGTTGGACATGACTGAGCACACAGACAAGGTTTCATCAGGCACCACCTTAATCAATTTGGAGATTTTAACAAAGGGTTTTATGACCGTGATTCTAGTTTAATACTTTCAGAAGAGAATGAGCTTAAATTGGCCTTTGTTTTCAAAGACTACCTCAGTTTTACATTTTATCTATTGGAAATGAGAAGCAGTGTCAGTTTCCAAACCTGGAGGCTTTGGGGATTTCTGAGCTTTCTATATTTCCATTTATTTTTGCTTACGAGGTAGCCAAATATTTTCTAATTTAATGTCTTTCTTGTAGTGCCTGGCCAAAGCAGTCAATACAGACCAAGGCAGACTAGCAATATTCTCCTTTTTATTCACTCCCGTATAGCATTGTAATCATTTGTTGAGACTCCAATAACAGTTCCCTGGGTGCCATCAAAAGGAAAGTTAATGTGAAGGGTTATTGTGCTTGTTTAATCAAAACTCCAATTTTGGGTAATGATTTTTATGTTCGTTTTCATTAAGTATGATACAGTAACAAAAATCCCAATTTTCAGCAATTTCCAAAAACAAATATTTATTTTTCTGTTGTGTTACAAGCATCTTATGAGTCAGCTATGTTTCTGCTCTCCATTGATTCATAGCAGGGTCTATGCTGAAGGAGCAGCAGCCCCTATCTGGATCATGCAGATCTCATAGCAGAGAGGAGAGAGCCTACAACAAGTCTTACAGCTTCTGTTTTTTGGGATGGCATTTATCACTCTGTTCATTTCATTAGCTAGATCAGTCATACAACCCAATAGGGTAACAGAAACCGTCTTTTTAAAGCAGGGAATGTTTGGCAACCACAATGATCTGCCCTAGGGAGAGAGGAACGCAAACATCTGCAGAGAAATTCCAGACATAATGAACAGCCTGTATAAAAAGTGGAAATATGTCTGGCATGTCCACGAAATTGCATGGAGCCCAGGGTGAATGGAGAGAAGCATGCAAGCTGGAAAGTTGTCAAGTGCAGACATGGAGAAGGAATCCAATTTTGTAGGGCTTTGTAGGCTATTGTAATTATTTTGGCTTTTAGAGTAAAGGGAGAATTTTGAGCACAAAGTAATGTGACCTAACTTTTAAAAGAATCACAGTAGTTTTTGACTAGATGAAATAAACAAATGGTGTTAGTAAGGAGATAAGTTCAGATGTTGCTATCAAAATGAGAAAATGATGCTTTAGACAAGGGTAACAGAGATGGAGGTACCAAGACATGGTCAGAAGGATGCTGGAGATGAGCGGCAAGTTGTTGGAGGGGGTTTGATATGGAATGTGAGAGAAACAAAAGTCAAAGTGAGATTTAAGATCAGACTTCTAACTTGCAACTGGAAGTTGACGTCAACTGAAATGGGGAAGCTTGTGTATATAACAGGCTTAGGGAGAAGATTAGAAGTCCACTTAGTACACAAGTTTGAGATGGCAATTAGATATCCATGTGTAGATGTCCAGTTTGGGGGCAGGAAGAGGGAATTTTAAAAAAATAATAGTTTGAGTCTACAATTTTATTCAAAACCATTAGATTGAATGAAATCACCAAAGGTGTGAATTTAATTATAAAAAATGACAAGGTAACTCCAATTTTAAGAGATCTAGGAGTAGTAAATGAAGGAAGCAAGATCTAGTTTACAGGAAGAAAACTAATAGTGTGTGATATGCTGAAAGCTAAGAAATTGATGTGTTCAAGGAGGCAGATATGACCAAATGGATCAAATGATGCCGCTAGATTACTTAAAAAGAAACTGAAACTTGCCCACTGGCTTAGCAATGTAGAAGCTATTGTGACCTTGAAAAGAACAGTTATGTGAAGTGATGGGGGCAAAAATCTAACAAGAGCAATTTTAAGAGTGAACAAAAGACATGAATGGGAACACTGAGTATAGATAATATACCTAGGAGAGAATAGAATGGGCCAGGAATAACTTTCATAGTGGATTTCAACTTCATATAAAATGGCTTATTCTTGTACAAAAATTGACAGTAACAATATTCTAACATTTGTTAATTTCTAGGAAATTGATACACAGGTGTTTTCCAGCATGTTTTGTACTTTTTATTTATAAAAGGCAAAAAAAAAAAAAGGTAGAACAAAAATGAGTCCTTTAGAAGAGATTTGAGAAATTCAAACTTTAGGAATTTACAATTGCTGAGAAAATCACATGAAGAGAGGAAATACAGGCTAATTTAGTGAAGAGTAATTTATTACCACTATCTCTTTTATTGTCCAAAAAATCTATAGGGGCTAATTATAGTTATGGTGAAAATTAAAGTGCTGGGTTAACTTGAAAGATGAGTTTTGATTTGTAAAGGTGAGAGGCAGAAAAAATCAAGCAAGATGGATGACATGCATATCCTTTATGAAGTCTGGGATCAAAGACCTATGGCAAAATAAGTCAAATTATCTGTGAGTGTCAAGGAGATGATATGCAAGATTAGAAACCAGAGTCAAACAGAGGAACAGAGTCAAAAGCTGAAGGTAATTCTAGACTATGGAAGAAGGAACGGGGAATAGTAGGCAGAGAACATGTAGATGTGAATCTGGATAGATGAACTGTCCTAGACTGCTAAACTGCGCCTGAAGAAGTTAACTCTCCACCCATACTTCATAAAGAAAACCAAACTGCCTCTGGAAAACTCTGTGACCCTAAATTTTTCTCTGAGTTTGGTCAGACTGCTTCTGACTCCTTTTGAATACAGAGATAGAAAAAGAGAGAGAGAGAGACATGTGCAAGGGTGCTCAGTGGCTTGAGTTGCATCTGACTCTGCAACACTGTGGTACATAGCCTTGCCAGGCTCCTCGGTCCACGGATTCTCCAGGCAAGAATACTGGGATGAGTTGCCATGCCCTCCTCCAGGGGATGTTCCCAACTCAGGGATTGAGCCCACTTCTCCTGCACTGCAGGCAGATCCTTTACCCACTGAGCCACCTAGGAAGCCATACATATGTATATATACATGGCATTTATCGGGTATGTATGTATCATACCTGATATACTACAAATAAATGTGTGTCTGATATATATATAAATATCTACAGATATGAACTAACAATAAGATCCTTTATGGCAGTTATTTTGTTCTCTTATATGTATCCATCCCTCGATCTATGCTCAGAAAGTAGAAAGGATACATATACACTATTCAGTGAACATCGATGTTTTTATATTCAATGGATAAACTCTGTAAATAACTTCAGATATATGTATATGTATATATATATACACACATATATATACACACACATATGTATATGACATGTTAGTGAACTAAATCACATTTAAAGACAAAGAAATTGCTTTTCCAAAGAATATGCTAGATCTCTTTTTAAGAAGAATATATTTATGAAATAAAATTTTATTTATTAAGCTAAATTGTATGTGGACATTATTTAGAGTACAGATTTCATTTAGTGTTTCAAAATTCAAATTATTAAATATTTGTCTGAAAAGAAGTGAAAAATATATGAAAAAGTGGCTTTGGGGTTCTCTAAAAGTTAAATGTAATCAGTCAGGAACAGAATGTAACAAAAATTACCACTATCTTGATAGATACTTTAATCACACAAATAAAACTGCTTAATACAATTGATTTTTCATTCCAATGCATCAGCTTAGAATTAAATCCAGTATATTAAATCAAGAGTTAATTGGAAAATGTCATTAAAGGTAAATATAACAGGTTTTTCTGAGATTGAAACAACTTTATTTTAATAAACCCAATTATATTTGGGTTTCTTTTAATAAACCCATTATATTTGAGTAGGTTCCCTTTGAATATTTTGGAGTATTACTATGCAAAGATCAGCCTTTTAAGAGTTTTCAACTGCCACCAAGTATGATCTCATTTTATCTGATATTTCTGAAGAACTCTTAAAATTAAATAAGATGAGCAAACCTTTAATTTGACATTTCTTGAATTTAAATATTCATAAGGTGATTGATATTTAAATATCATCTACTGAAGAGCTCAATTTCAATGAACCAATCAATGTATCAAATTCAGATTATTACTTTGCAATGATGAGGGAACAGTAAAAGAGAAAACTTTGTTTTTATTATAAAATGGATTATATGGATTCTCTATATATGTGTATATATATATATCTACGTTCATCTCTGAAACTTGATTTTTAAAGATGAATCATATTTTCTATAACAAAAAATACTATTGTACTCTGTATTGCAATATTTGTTATATATTAAATTTTATTACATTTTAATTGAAATATATTCTTCAGTAAAAATTAAGTATATATTTTAAAAGTGAATATTATAGGAAACAAAAAATTATTGACCTTGCACATGAACTTTACATAATTTGCCCTTCATAAAAATGTATATCTGGAAACTGAGAAGATTGTACATTTGTTTTAAGGCAACAAAAATTCAAGTAAGGACAAGAGTTAGGATATAAAATATAACTCAGGAAGTTAGATAGCCAATGGCAAAATGATCGTGTATTCAAGATCCTGTTCAATTTTCAAAATGATGGAGAAACTGTTACTAATATGTCAGAGATCTTTCATAATATTTTGTAGAAATTAAGAAATTCCAATGTCCACCTTTTAATTAAAAACAAAGTATTTTACATATTTTTTGTAGAGAAAATATTTCAAATCCAGTGTTTTATTTCAGTTAAGATAGAGAATTTTTAAATCAATAGGGAAAGGATGCACTTTCAAACAGAAAAGATGCCGAGATAACTGGTTTTGAAGAGTAATAGTATCAGTCTTTGTATACAATGTGAAATGGTAAAAAGTAAAATTACTTCATCACTGAAAGAATAGATTTTATATTTGTTTGCTTGGAAGAAAAGGAAAAGTGCACCTAACCATAAAGGCAAAGGGAGAAGCTATAATGTAAGATGGATTTTAATATCTAGGAAATGTGAAATATTTTAAGTCAAATATTCTCAGGAACAAAGAAAAAAAAATCATCATTCGTGAAAAAACCCTTGCATTTGTAGGACAGAGACCTAATATCATTACTATAAAGTTAACTCTCACAAATCAACAAGAAAAAGCAAATAACGTAAAGAGGGAAATATACTCACGCAAAATATAACACATGAGTTAATTAGTGGTATAAGGGGCTGGGTAGTAGCAGTAGTAGGGACAACACATAACCTTACCAATACTAAATACAGGACCAAAGAAAATCATAATCAGGGGCCTGCCTGACGACTTGCGGCTTAGCGCTGCCCTACCAGAAATGGTTCTTGCTCAGACTCTTTAACATTTCTACTATGCATCAGTTTACCTTGAACAGTTCTGGTATCAGAAGAGGGAAACTAGGGGGATCCCTGACAGTCCCCCAGGAACAATGATTGAGCAGGTTCCCATGGACGGAGGAACCTGGTAGGCTGCAGTCCATGGGGTCGCGAAGAGTCGGACACGACTGAGCGACTTCACTTTCACTTCTCACTTTCATGCATTGGAGAAGGAACTGGCAAACCACTCCAGTGTTCTTGCCTGGAGAATCCCAAGGATAGGGGAGCCTGATGGGCTGCCGTCTATGGGGTCTCACAGAGTAGGACACGACTGAAGCGACTTAGTAGGAGTAGCAGCAGCAGCAGGTACCTTTGAGCCTGGAGCCTCTGGAGCGGTGAGTAAATCCCTGTCAGATCCTGGATCCTTTTAGTTCGAAGATTTCAGAATTTTTTCGACTCATTTCTTTTTCCGGGTTCTGTCCGGAAACCAGCCAGAATCGGAGGGGGTCCACGATCTGACGCGATCCGACTGAGAAATCATACTAGATCCACTGTGAAGCCCAGGTGAACAAAATTTCGTTTTAAGCCTGAATACGCATCAGAGGAGAAGGCGATGGCACCCCACTCCACTACTCTTCCCTGGAAAATCCCATGGACCGAGGAGCCCGGGTAGGCTGTAGTCCATGGGGTCGCAAAGAGTCAGACACGACTGAGCCACTTCACTTTCACTTTTCACTTTCATGCATTGGAGAAGGAAACAGTAACCCATTCCAGTGTTCTTGCCTGGAGAATCCCAGGGACGGCGGAGCCTGGTGAGCTGCCGTCTATGGGGTCGCACAGAGTCGGACACGACTAAAGCGACTTAGCAGCAGCAGCAGCAGGCATCAGAAGCCAAACTCTGCACTGAGTAAAGCATGCAAAAACCATGAGTATATTGCAAAGTTTCTGAGCTGCAAGCCGTCAAATTTACGGCTAGGAAAGCAACGGGTTCTCAGTTGCTGATAGACCCGTGGCTTTTTATTGGGTAATTGCGAAAGTTATCTGCTTTTTTCAGTGGGTAGGAGGCCTGGTGATCTTTTTCTCTATTTTAAGGATAGGTATGACAAGGTTCAAAGCAGTCCAGAGACGGCTTAAACTGAATTGGCGTTTGGGGATTTGCTGACGTCCTCTGCTGATTTCTAAGCAGAACTGCAAATTTCTGCAACTTCTGGTAGGTAAAGTTTTATTTTCTTAACTGCTCCTGTTTTGGCTACCTCCACTTTGTCCCCAGTGTAAGTGACTCCATTTTAGTTTTGGTTCTACAGAAGTTAACCTTACCAAAGATAAAAGTAAATTACAGTGGCCATGGTAGAGAACTTTTAACCTCTGAAATTGTTGGATAGGAAGTTAGGCATGAGCAACTGAAGGGTGGCCTAGTGAAAAAGATATCAGCTTCTCTAAATCCCACCTCAGACACATCCCAGTGCAGCCCAGGAGAGCTCACAGGTATGCTATTAATACAAAATTAATCGCAGAGACTTTTCCACCTCTGGCATGTGCACCCTTGATGCACAGCTGTGTCCTCCAGTGACCTTAGGCAGCCGAGAGGGAGTCCCTTAAGGGTTCATAAACATTCTGTACATACATTTGATTATGTATGAATCAAACAGACTAAATTATTGGAATGACATGTGCAGTAGAGGCTGTTGTTAATGTAACTTGCAACTGTTAATCGAAACTATCGGTCCATGCCCACCTAGATGAATATGTAAAAGCCCTGTCTTAAAAACCTCATATCTCATTGTTCTGGTGCCAGTGCCTCTCTTGGCTTGGCCCAGCACTCCCTTGAGGTGTTCTTTCTGTTCTTGCTTCAATAAACTTGTTTTTGCCAGGGGTAAGATCTCAGATTCTTCTTTGTGTCCTTACTGAGAACCAAGCCTCGAGAGGAAGGGTCCTCTGCGACTCTCCTATCCAGTAACAAGATAAGCTTATCCATTTGTGAGATGCCCTAGGGAGAAAGAGGAGAAGGCAATGGCACCCCACTCCAGTACTCTTGCCTGGAAACTCCCATGGACAGAGGAGCCTGGTGGGCTGCAGTCCATGGGGTTGCCATTGAGCGACTTCACTTTCACTTTTCACTTTCACGCATTGGAGAAGGAAATGGCAACCCACTCCAGTGTTCTTGCCTGGAGGATCCCAGGGACAGGGGAGCCTGGCGGCCTGCCGTCTCTAAGGTCGCACAGAGTCGGACACGACTGAAGTGACGCAGCAGCAGCAGCAGCAGCAGCAGCAGGGAAAAAGAGATCTCAGCCAGGCACTCACTCTAGAAAGTAAAAGGAAAATTATTTTTCTTTCTCTGCAGTTTCTGGTGGCCACAAGGATGCTCACNCGGCCTGCTGTCTCTAAGGTCGCACAGAGTCGGACACGACTGAAGTGACGCAGCAGCAGCAGCAGCAGCAGCAGCAGGGAAAAAGAGATCTCAGCCAGGCACTCACTCTAGAAAGTAAAAGGAAAATTATTTTTCTTTCTCTGCAGTTTCTGGTGGCCACAAGGATGCTCACTGAGACATCCCACTGACTCTGGAGCCTGCAGATAGCATCCTGTCAAAACTGGCAGAGGGTAAGAATTCTTACCAGAGTTAGTGCTCTCAAACCTCTATCTGTAGTGTCTGATCAAGAGAGAAAGGTAGAATTTCACACTGGCTCTTTCTTTCCAAGTTCAAATTAGCAGGAAGCAAACATGGTTACCAATCCTTCCTTTCCCAGGGATAGCTATTGCCTTCTTGTTTGTCTGACAATTTGGCTTGGCCGCTGTTAGTGTGAAGGGCCCTCAAAACTATGGCTGGACAAAAATGTGGGTTGTCCACCATTTTTCAGGTAGGGGCCTACTGACTGCTGTAAGTTTCAGGGGTAGTCTTTTTTTTTTTTCTCTTGGCTGTCTTTGGGAGTGACTCTGAATCCTGGGAGAATAATATCTTTTGCACCCTGTTGGGGACCTTTCTTGTGTGCATGGAGTTGTTCAGTTCTACCAAGAATATTTGTTGTTTGTCCTGACTGAAATTTGACAAGGTAATTTCAAAGGATTTTTTTTTTTTTTTGATATATCTATGATCAGAAGTTGGCCAAATTGGAAGCTGATACTCAGAACCTGATTCGCTCCAATAAGCTTAAGTGAAACTAAGCACCCAAAGGGAAAGGAATATATTCTGAAGCCTCTGTAGAAGGATTTACTAAAACATTACAAAGACATGCAGCTCTAAATCTAAAACATAGGGATCTTTCGATTTCCATCTTAGTTGAAGATCTCCCTAAAAGGGGAGTTTGTATCATAACAAATATCTCCCTGTACCTAGATCATCAGCACCTCTGGTATTTTGCTGCTGTTTAGTTACTAAGTCATGTCTGAGTCTTTGTGAACCCATGACTGTAGCCCACCAGCCTCCTCTGTCCATGAGATTTCCCAGGCAAGAACACTGGAGTCTGTTGCCATTCTCTTCTACAGGGGATCTTCTCAACCCCTTCTACAGGGCATTCTCAATGAAGAATCCTCATTTCCTATATACTGAATGCAATTCTTTACCACCAAGTCACCTGGGAAACCCTCTGGTATTTAGAAATTCCAAAACTTAACAAATTGGCTTATTTGGCTAAAATAGTTTGATGACCCTTCACGTATATTTCTTGACTTATTTAATATCTTGTTTGATTCATTAAAAAAAAAAGTAAAATTGTAATAATGAGGTAATTATATTCAAATTGATATCCTTTTGGACATAATCCTATATCCAGTGTCAGTGAAATGAATGTGTAACACCAGGTTTGTAACACATATCAGAATATTAATGATTCAGAAATGAATGCTACAATGGAAACTTTAAGTTAGAAACTTAGTCCAAGATAAAAATAAAATAAAATATACACATAATATGTATACACAAGAGTGGCTACTGGGGAATTATATGGGCAAAATTGGAAACAAATTCAAAATATAAAAAAATGCAACTAATTATATAAATCTTCACATATTCATGAACTAGAATACTCTGCTAATATTGGAAAGAATGTTTTATAAAAATACTTGATTCAAGGAATGTGATGCTAACAATGAATTTTTAAACTTAAAAAGTATGCTATAATAGGATTACTATGAGACTATTAAGAAAATAAATATGTAAAATATATTTTATATATGTAAATAGATGTTTATATGTACTCCATGGTGGGAGGGATTTACTAACAAACCCTTCCTGATTATTGTATTATTTTCTGTATCTTTGATCTGATTTAGATAATTTGGGGAGATTACTTGGCCTGGAACATGCTTTTTAAAGTGGGATTTTTCAAACTTGCTTCATTTTTAAAACTCAGGAAAAGCTTTCCTACTTCCTTTTCCATGTCAGCTTAAGTCTCAAATCTTTGTACTCACAGGATAATCAGACCAAGGGCATTAGAACAATTTGAGAGCTTCTCAGAAAACTTAGGCTCCACTCTAGATGAACTGCACTAGGTTCTATGTTGTAACATGCTCCAGGGATAATTTGTATGCATACTGAAGTTTGAGAAGCACTTCTCTAAAATATTAAGAGGAAGTGAAAATACATGCTAATCTCATAACAACTTTTCTGGTTTTTGCCATTAACGGAACCATTTCGGAAAAAAAAAAAAATCAAAGTTTATAATAGACTTATGTGGTTGGAGCACTAATTAGTACAGTTGTTTTGACAACTTGGAAATAGTATCAGAAATCTTAGAATGAATATGCTTTCAGATCTAATAATATACAAATGGAAATGTATCCTAGTGAAAGAATCCAATGAAATGGTAAAAGCTTTATATACAAAGATGTCCATTGTAGCCTTATCTAAAATAGCAAAAAAAAATTAGAAACAAACTACTTGTTCAACAATAGAAAAAAAAATCTGGTAGTCTACTAGGTAGAGTTTTATTCAACAACCAAAATCGTGTTTTAAAAAGTTTATATTTTAAATACTTTTTTATCCATTTTAATAATGTTACTATTAGTTATATTTTATATCCAATGTCATTGCTTCAGTTACTTTCTTTTTTAAATATCTCTGGTTATTTTTTCCCATTCTTTATTTTCAATAATTCTGTGTCATTTTGTTTTAGATGTGTTTTTTGTAAGCAGTTAAATTTTTATTTATCCAACCTGAAATGGCTTTCAATGGATAAACTTAACCTATGGTTCTGAAAGCATTTTTTAAAAACAAACAAACAAAAAAACAACCTGTTAACTCTCTGCCCATACAAAACAGGCTATGATCTTGCCAACACATGGGTCAAAGTTTAATCCTTTCAAATTAAGTAACCCTAGTTAATATTTACACAGAAGTTTCCACATGCTAGACACTATCCTAAAGACCTTACATATAATAATTTAATAATCCCTAGTAAGAACTATCAGAGAAGGCAATGGCACCCCACTCCAGTACTCTTGTCTGGAAAAACCCCATGGACAGAGGAGCCTGGTAGGCTGCAGTCCATGAGGTCGCTGAGAGTCAGACACAACTGAGCAACTTCACTTTCACTTTTCACTTTCAGGCATTGAAGAAGGAAATGGAAACCCACTGCAGTGTTCTTGCCTGGAGAATTCCAGGGACGGCAGAGCCTCGTGGGCTGCCGTCTATGGGGTTGCACAAAGTAGGACACGACTGAAGCAACTTAGCAGCAGCAGCAGCAGTAAGAACTATTTTCCCCATTATACCGATGAGGAAAGTGAGAAAGAGAGATTTGTCCAAGTAGTGATGAAACTAGAATTTGATCCCAGGCCATCTGACTCCAGAATCTACAGCCTTGATCACCACAGTATAATATTTCAACTTATAGATTAAAGAATGAAGTGTGTATTTTACCATCTCCCTACTATCTTATTTCACATTTTCTTTTACAATTGATTAGTTCTGTATCAAGAAAGTGCAGTGTCATATCAATTATTTGACTTAACAGTGTCAACTTCCTGAAGATCTGGGAAGCTTATGTTACGTATCCTGGATGAGAACTCTTCATCATATCACTTTTGTTGCTTGATACAATTTTACCCAAATAAGTGGTCTGGCTTTCCTCAAATCAGAGCATTTTGGGGCTCTTGTTGTTGTTCAGTCTCTTAGTCATGTCCGCCTCTCTGTAACCCCATGGACTGCTGTACATCAGGGTCCTCTGTCCTCCACTGTCTCCCAGAATTCACTCCAATTCATGTTCATTGAGTCAGTGATGCTGTCTAACCATCTCATCCTCTGCTGCCTCCTTTTCCTTTTACCGTCAATTTTCCCCAGTACCAGGGTTTTTCCCCAATGAGTCAGCTCTTCATCAAGTGCCCACTTGAAGGCAATTAATGAAAATATCTTGGTCAAAAGAATTGTAGGAACCTTTTATTAAAGCCACAGTTTCAGCTCTGTTTCAGGGAGTTTGTGCTATAAAATCAGTTGCCAACATAAGCTTATTTATTTTCCTCATTTCCACTGAATTATTGTATTCTTTTTCCTTACAAAGTTCCTTTTTAAAATGATATGTTCAGTTTACCCTTATGATTTGGAAAAGAAAAGACTATTTTAAGCAGAAAACATTTGTTTACTTTCAGTAAGTGATACTTTCTAGAATATTGAGAGCAATAAATATTCGTGGGATGCACTAAAGCTTAGACAGGGGTTGGGCTTCCCTGGTAGTTCAGATGATAAAGAATCCGTCTGCAATGCACAAGACCCTGGTTCCATTCCTGGGTCAGGAAGATCCCCTGGAGAAGGAATAGACTACCCACTCCAGTAATACATTGGGCTACCCTGGTGGTTCAGATGGTAGAGATCCACCTGCAGTGAGGGAGACCTGGATTAGATTTTTGGGTTGAGAAGATCCCCTGAAGGAGGGCATGGCAACCCATTTCAGTATTCGTGCTTGGAGAATCCCCATGGACAGAGGAGCCTGTGGGGCTATAGTCCATAGGGTCAAAGAATCAGACATGACTGAGCACCTAAGCACAGCACAGTTCTATCTTGCTACTATAACCAACTACCACAAACTTAGTGGCTTGAAACAACACAAATTTATTATCTCATAGTTGCTTAGTTCACAAATCCAGTGGATACAGTTGTACCATCTTCTTCAGGTTTTACAAGTGAAATGAAGTCGCTCAATCGTGTCCAACTCTTTGCGACCCCATGGACTGTAGCCTACCAGGCTCCTCTGTCCATGGGATTTTCCAGGCATTAGTCCTGGAGTGGATTGCCATTTACTTCTCCAGGGGTTCTTCCCAACCCAGGGATCGAACCCGGGTCTCCCGCATTGTAGACAGATGCTTTATCGTCTGAGCCACCATGGAAGTAAGACTGACATCAAAACAAGGTTGCATGTCTTTCTGAAGGCTCTAGGGATAAATTCATTTCCACATTTACTCAGATTGTTGTGAGAATTCTTTCATGTAGTTATAGGACTAAGGTTTTTCTTCACCTTCTGGCCAGTAATTGTGCTTAGCTTCTGGAGGGCGCCTATGTTCCCTGGTCGTGCCTCCTATCCCCTCCATCTTCAAAATAATCAAGTAATCAAGAATTGAGTCTTTTTCATGCTTCAGATCTCTCCTCCACTTCCTTTTCTGAAACCTCTACCCCTCTCTTCTGGCCTTCTCTTTAGCTTTTAAGGGCTCAAGTGATTACCTTGGATCCACCTTGATAATTTAGAGTGATCTTCCTATTTTAAGGTTAGTTGATTAGTGATCTTAGTTTAATCTGAAAACTCCCTTCACAGCAGTACCTGGATTAGTGTTTGATTAGATAACCAGAGAACAGAAAGGGCATATCTTTGATTTCTGTTTACTAGACTTTCTTTTTCATTTTTCTTTGCTTTCCCTCTCTGAATTTCCAATTGGGAAATACAGTCTTTTAAAATATTTATTCTGCCTTTGATATTAAGTTAATTTTCCTGGCAAGAGAGTAACAGAAAACTCACTTCATCTCATTTGTGTTGCTTATCTTAATAAGTTCTTTCCCATCAGATCTTTAACTGCATTTTGAAAGCATGTATTTTCATTTCCCATAGGTTTTTAAAATTTGGGGAAATAGATTTTTAGTTTTATTCTGCTTACTTGGTCAGATCATTATATTAATTTTCCTTTTAATTGAACACACTGTATAATAACATTTTAAATAGGCAACACTATTTACCTATATTCATACTGCTCTTACATAACCATTTTTGCATATTACTTTGCAGTCCTCCATGTTTATATATTATATGACTGAAATCACAAGTATATAATGCTTTCTCTTTTTTCCAGTTTTGAAACTGTAACTATAACTGATTATTTCATTTTTCTGTGAACTTTTCATTGCCTAGGGAAGGTACATGAGAAAGTAATATACAACCTTCAAAGTGTAGTTTAAAAAGTTACTGAGACCTGGATCCTGTCAACTTATCCTCCCTAAACATCAATTCTACTCATTTGACCCTCATATATTACATTTCAGCATAATGTAAAATTTGCATTTCTCACCTTTGCCCACATGTCGTCTATCTGACTTCATTTTCTTCTGCTAGCTCCTATTTGCCTTTCAAGACTAAACCGGTGTGTCACCTCCCTTCAGGAAATTTTCCTCATCCAGTTTAAGTGACTCTTTTATGTGTACCCACAAAATTCTTTGCATATTTTTGTCAGAGAATTTTCCATATTCATTTATAATCATTAATTATTTCTACAGCTTTCGTGAGGACTTTAAAGTCCTTGTAAGCAAAGCCCATGCATGCACTACCAGTCTTTTTACTTGCAATGTGTTAGGTTTGGCTTCAGTTAACAAACACCTCTCAAATATCAGTGGATTAAGTCAGCACAGGTTTTTGTTCTTTTGTTTGTTTGTTTTTAATTTTTACAATTGAAATTGTGTTTTAAAATTGTGTTGGTTTCTGCCACACAACACCAACAGGTTTATTTCATCTTCACACCACACATGCTCAATGGAGCAGCTGGGGGCTCTTCTCCATGCACTTTTGACTAATAAGGGCAGCCTTCATATCTAGAATTACCAGCTGCCTAGGCAGAGGAAAAGAGAAAGCATGATGAAGTATATGACGCCTCCTAAAACATCTCCCTAAAATGACATGTTACATCTGCTCACCTTTCGTTGCCAAAGAAAGCACATGACCATCCCTATCATCCAGAGGAAAGAAGCTGACTCATAAATGCCAGAAGTAGAGAGAGAATATTTGGTGAGTAGCACTGCTGCTGCTGCTGCTGCTAAGTCGCTTCAGTCGTGTCCGACTCTGCGATCCCATAGACGGCAGCCCACGAGGCTCCGCCGTCCTGGGATTCTCCAGGCAAGAACAATGGAGCGGAGCGGGTTGCCATTTCCTTCTCCAATGCGTAAAAGTGAAGTCACCCGGTCATGTCTGACTCTTTGAGACCCCGTGGACTGCAGCCTACCAGGCTCCTCCATCCATGGGATTTTCCAGGCAAGAGTACTGGAGTGGGGTGCCATTGCCTTCTCTGGTGAATAGCACTAATAGTGAATAGCCACAATCAGTTTCTCTAACTATGTGGACTAGATTCCTAGCACGGTCGCAAACTACCACAGATTGAGTGGCTTAAACAGAAATTTATTGTCTTACAACTTTGTAGCCTAAAAGCCCAAAATAAAGGTGTCATTAGGGTTGGTTCCCTTCTGAGGGATATTAGGGGAGAATCTCTTCCAGGTTTCTTTCCCTGACTTGAGGATGATCATCGTCTCCCTGTGTCTCTTTACATAATTTTCTCTTCATATTATATTGGATTATATGCTATAAGGACCCCAGCCATATTGAATTAGGACCTACACTAATTATGAACTTATTTTAACTTGATTACCTCTGTAAATCTGCAAATACCATCACATTCTGATGTACTAAAGGGTTAGATTTCAACATATGTATTTAGGAGGGACACAGTTCAATCCTTAACAACATATAACAATATCACTGACGTGATAATATATTCATTGCATCAGTGACTAATTCATGCCTGTTCTCATGTTCATATAACCTTTATAACTATGATGTTAATGGATATGATTTAATGGATATTTACTTTTCTAGGCAGAGTGATATAAAAGTTATCACTGTTTTCTGTCACAGGAAAACCACAATTAACACTTTCTTCTTAGAGTTTTTTTTTCTCCCAGTTGATATTTTGTTAGGATAATGTTCCTACAGTGGATTAACTGGTTATACATGGATTTATAAATTCAAGTTGTAATACACATTTCAAAATACTCACTGGAGAAAAAAAATCTGCTGATTAAGAATGTCATTGGCAGTAATTAACATGGCAATTGTGGCCAAAATTTTATTGCCATCATTAACTGTAGTTCCATATTTACAAAATAATATCTTAAATTTGCTTTTGAATAGATTTTATTACTTACCTAGATAACATTTCCCTATGTATGTGTGTGTGTACATATATATATATTCACTCTTCAATTAATTTCTGACTCCACCATACTGTTCTCAATATTTTATGCCCAATCCCTATTAAGATAGACAACGTAGGCACTCACACAATGGTTAGAACAGATACATTATGTAGGAATGAATGCTGACTCTACCACTTAATGTCAGTGAAATCTGAGTAGTTTTCTGTGCTTCTTTCCTATTGTTAGTTTCCTCATTTACAGAATAGTAATCATAATATTCCATACCTCATTGGTTTCCTTTAAAGATTAAGTTTGTGCATATCCAGTATTTAAAGCAAAGCTTATAAGATAGTAAGCACTCAGTAAATGTAGATTTTTATTAAAACTCTTGTCATTCTGTACAATTTAGATATTTGTGGGCTTTTCTATATTTGTATTATGTCTTTTCAGAGTCTAAAGTTAAATACTTTCCTCTTCCAATTGTTGCTTGCCACTTCTAAGTGCTTTTAAAAATCAAATTTATCATGATATGATATATAGACAAAATATTGCATCAATTTTATTGTATATTTGATGGATTTTGAAATTGTATATATGCATGTATGCTCAGTTGCTCAGTCGTGAATGACCTTTAGCAACCCCATGGACTGTAGCCCACCAGGCTCCTCTGTCCATGGAATTTTTCGAGCAAGAATGCTTAAGTGGGTTGCCATTTCCTTTTCTAGGGTAAATTCCTGAACCAGAGATTGAACCCACATCTCCTGTGTCTCCTGCATTATAGGTAAATTCTTAGCCACTGCAGAAACCCATATACCCATGTAATCACCATCAAGCTAGAATCAAGATTGCCAGGAGAAATAACAATCTCAGGTAGGCAGTACCACTCCAATAGCAGAGAGCAGAGAGGAACTAAAGAGCCTCTTGATGAGGGTGAAAGAGGAGAGTGAAAAATCTGGCTTAAAACTCAGCATTCAAAAACTAAGATCATGACATCTGGTCCCATCTCTCTGTGGCAAATAGATGGCGAAAAAGTGGAAACAGTGACAGATTTTGTTTTCTTGGGCTCCAAAATCACTGCAGATGGTGACTGTAGCCATGATAGTAAAAGATCCTTGGAAAGAAAACTATGGCAAATCTAGACAGCATATCAAAAAGCAGAGATATCACTTTGCCAATAATGCTCCATATAGTCAAAACTATGGTTTTTCCAGTAGTTACATACAGAGGTGAGAGTTGGACCATAAAGAAGACTGAGCATGAAAGAATTGATGCTTTTGAACTGTGGTGTTGAAGAAGACTCTTGAGAGTCTCTTGGACAGCAAGGAGATCAAACCAATTAATCCTGAAGGAAATCAACCCTGAATATTCACTGGAAGGGTTAATGCTGAAGCTCTAAATATTTTGGCCACCTGATGCAAAGAAGTGACTCATTGGAAAAGATCCTGATGCCAGGAAAGATTGAAGGCAGGAAGAGAAAGGTGTGACAAGATGAAATGGTTGGATGGCCTTACCGACTCAATGGACATGAGTTTGAGCAAACCCCAGGAGACAGGAAAGGACAGGGAAAATTGTCATGTTGCAGTCAATGGGGTCACAAAGAGTTGGACATGACTTAGCAACTGAACGACAACAACAGCAATCACCATCAATATATTGAAAGAGCCCATTGTTCAGGAATTGTTCTCTTGTGCTCCTTAGCAAACAATCAACACCCCATGCCTGGCCCCAGGCAACAACCAATGTGCTATATGGCTCCCTTCTTTATAGAAATCTGCCCTGCAACTTGCAATGGCCTCAGCTTCCCTGTACTTTTATCACCATCTACTCAATTCCATGAATTCACTAAAGTTTGGGATTCCTCCCCCTCATATTGTATTTGAAAAAGTGCAGAAATCAGCATATAACAGAACACCTCATTTTTTCCCCTTCTTTCAAGAACAACCCTGAAAATAGCAGTAACATGGATTTTGTCCTATTTCCCTAGTTATGATCAAGAGGTTAAGTCTAGTCCTTTAAACCACCATGGCCATAAGTAGAGGTATATAATACTTATTTTAAAAGAATTTGTACTGTAGTTTATGATGTGCTTACAAAACTAAAATACTGAGGTACATCCACAAATACAGGAAAATTCAAAGGCATATCTCTAAACAACCAAACCATGTCACACCCTCATTCTGGAAACAGTTTCCTTAGTAATGTAAAAATACTCATTGCCCATGAAAACTGAATGAATTAAGATATTCTGTTCCCCAGTCATTTCTCTTAATGAACATATTATGTCATCACTGGGTGCAGGGGGAGGGCTTGGACTTTTTTTTGCAGCACAGGACATT